>OMKY01251533.1:13078-32632 GCA_900302395.1 Bregmaceros cantori | reverse complement strand
TAGTGGGGTGACGTAACAGAGTGGCTTCCAACTTTCTGAAGTTATAAACTAAACATGCAAAGAGGTTTTCAGGAGATGGGTGATTCTATGGATCGGAGCGAGAGGGTCACTCAGGAGTGCGTGTGGCTCCTTCAAACGATTTTCAAACATAGTTTCCACATTTGTGACGGCACCAGCAAATCTGATAAGTCTATGCTTAATACTCACCGGGCCGGTTTTGGAAACTGTGAGCAAATAAGTAGCATGGAAAAGTAAACTTCCCTTGTTCCAGTGGGTAGAGAAGAGGTCGGTCTGTTACTGATCGACGCACCGCAAACCGCAACAGCTCGATTCCCGAGTGCTTCCCGTATTCTGTCTTTTCAACCACTGCATTCAACGCCCTGTAACTCAAGAACTGGACATCTTGGGGATGGCTCTGTGCCGCAGTCGGTTAGACCACTTCATCCAGCACCATACATTCTTGCGCTTAATGGCTTAATATCACAGCGTACGCTGCTGACGTGAGATTGATTCCCATCTCCGGCATAAGTATGCTGCTGGATTGCTTCCCTGCTCTCTCGCACCCTCTTCATTCTAAGCCTGGCCTTAAAACTGAAAAAAAAAATGGCGCTTGTGACCCAAAAAATTACTTAAAAACAGAAGCCGCTTCATTCGTTCGTAATCCCAAGCGAGCTGATTCTAAGCAGAGGCCCAAGTATACGACAAATCTTTCAAATCTTTACGTCCCTGTATAGCTGAATCACAATCCTGCTGCCGTCTTTGATAAAGATAACGGCGTTTCTGTTCCGCCACATCATCCATACGAGCGTAATATTTCTAATGGTTTGGCGTCCAGCATTATCCATACTTCCACCACTCCATTCGGGATTGTTCTTCGTGGGGAAAAAAGGACGGGTTTTGTTGTGGACATGATACAGTGATCGTAGATTCTTCTTTAACTAGACAAAATAATTGTTGGTCAATTGCAAGCTGACTACATGGAATAGCTGAGATGTCTAGATGTTTGGTAGCAACTGGTCTTTGCATCATGCGGTGCTGCAGGACTGCATACGTCTGACCATTTGCTTAGGCTCATACATTTTTTTTAGAGATTAGAATCACACAACGCATATGATTGGATCAGAGTGCACATGACGTAGACGGGTGGAGTTTCCAGCATGCAACAGGAGCATATCAACGGGGAGTTGCTAGGGGAAAGTGAACACCCTGATTTAGAAGTCTGTATGCTATGATGGTGTATATAAAGAGAGTGGTTGCCCTACAGCAATCGGCTGTACAGCCTATTACCGTCGAATCGATCACTGATTGTATATACTCAATTACATTCCGCCCCGGTTACATTGGTGCCGTGACCCGGATCACACATACAGAACCTTGCGAGTATGTACTCGATAGCGCCACCAATAGTCGGCATACTATGGCCAGTAGGTGGGCGAGGTCCGAGTTTCCAGAAGAGTGTGTGTGATTCAAAAACAGGGGAGATTGTAGCGAGTGTGAAACTAACAAAGGGGTTGATGCATTAGAATCACACAACGCATATGATTGGATAAGAGAGCACATGACATTGGCGGGTGAAGTTCCCAGCATGCAACAGGAGCATAGCAACGAGGAGTTGCTAGGGGGAAGTGAACACCCTGACTTAGAGGTCTGTGCGCTATTATGGTGTATATAAACATTTGGTTGACCTACGGTAATTGTCTGTACACCCTATCACCGTCTAAGCGATCACTGTGTGTATATACTCGATTACAATTTCCCCTCGTTACATTTACACTTGTTGCAGTACAGACTTATAAATATAAAAAATGGTTAGCCCTGCATAGGAAAAGGAAGACATTTATCACACAGTGTCTTCAGGATGATGTTTTTAACAAAAATCTGTTTATAGATTTTTTAAATGCTGTCAGCTTGTTAGACGGCGCTAGGATTTTGTCATTGTCCATGATGAAAAGAAAGGGCGATGAGCCGGGGATATGAGGGCAGACGCAGTGTCTTCCTGGACCTATTGTAATGTGCTATATTCAGGCATTAGACGCACCACTCTGTCACGCCTGCAGCTGGTGCAAGAAGCAGCTGCCGTGCCGTTAACTTAATGAAGGAAATCCTGCAATATCACGCTAACTTTAGCCCCAACGCTTGGAATTAGCAACAACACGGACAGTAAGGGATGTCTGACACCCTACTGACCTTACTCTTCCAACAGCCCCTAATTCTTCATGCACTGGTATTTTGTAATCGGGGGCAATCCCCTTTTCTCTATAGGGGTCTGGTTAGTGTATAAAGTAATGAATGTAATATACTGTATTTATTGCAGTGTAAAGAGGAAGATAAGGAGCACTGTCAAGAAATCCCCTATTTTAAGCTTCTACTACTGAAATCCGGGCTTTGAACCGGTTCAAGAAATTAAAACCGGTAACTTTTTGTATTTTCCAAGGAACGGAAACAAAACCAGAAACGTTATTATTTTTTTCATGTTCTGGAAGAGGAACACTTATTCTAAAATAATGGTAACCGGTTAATAGACGAGTTTACGCGTGAAATACAGGGGGCTGGCATTTTGTCCCGTCGGGATGAAACACACTTCCGGTGCCTTATTGTTGCCTGTACAACTCTGGTACAGGACCGAGGTCCGAGCACACAAAACACACAAAACACACAAAACGCACGCCAGTTCAAAATCCAACCACTAGGTGTCGGTCTGTGACCAGTTACACATCACCCCACTTGCTCCGTTCATAATTTTGTATAAATATTGATGAAATACAGTCAAAATCTGACTTAAAGTTATTCACCAAGTGGTCACATGTTCTTCTGGACCAATAGGCTGGCTGCTTCTACTAGTTCTTACAAAAGGAATGGGAAAATGGAACGAGTTGCACTGATTATTAAATCATGCGTTTGTGGGTCACAGATCCGCATGAGAGCATTTGGGTGTGGAATAGCACACCGCAAGTTACCACCATCCGTATTAAATAACCCTGTAGGTGTGTGTTCCCACCGAATATACATGTTGAAAAATTGCCAAAAACACAGCGAACTAAATGACACTGGACGTGACGTGCAGACACCGGAAGTATCCCCCGAACTCGTCTACACTGGTTTTATTTTGTTCCTCAATGATTTTATTGAAACGGCGTGGCGCGATCTCTCCAGTGTCCGCTGCTCTGCCAGTCTCTGCCGCCGTGCTGACAAGCATCCCCTTGAACCACAACTTGTGCCAGACGGTGTTTCAGCTGACAGGAACAACATTAACCGTTACAAGAACAATATTTTTTTGTTCTAACCCGTTCAGGAACATCAATTTATTGGTGGAACTCCTAACCGGAAACGTTATAATTCTGTTTCTGCTCAGAACAAACCGATTGGGAAAAAAATATTGGTTCAAAGCCCTGACTAAAATAACAAAATTGTACAATTACTGTATCATAAGACTGGTCATATTATCGCAGGTGATGCAGAACAGGGAAAATGTTATTTTGAGCCCCTCAATTTATTTGAGAGGGCTGCCTTGAGAGGGCAGGGGTGAAAGACAGAGAGAAATGAGTCATAGTGCTCTTCTCCAAGGTGCTGAAACAGAGCAGGGCTATCAATAAATCCGGCCCACCAATCTTTTTTTTTTCCTGGCCACCAGAGGAATTCTAAAAAAAAAAAAAAGTTTATTTATTTTATTTTTTTGTCAAACACATTTTATCTATCTGAGATGCTGTTATCTACCTCACCAGAAGCACTGGAAATGTGTTGTTGAGAGTTGAGGCTAACTGAGTGGAAAATAGTGGTGCCAGGTGAGACATGAGAGAAAGCGTGAGATGGGATAATCCAAAGCCCTCTAAGAAGGTACACAGACACAGCATTCACACCATCTGTTGGATCCCAGACGAGGAGTGAGTTCCCAGTTTGAGTACTGTTTAAAACAATGGTGAATTTTATTACTGAGAGATATACAATAACAATAGATATACACTTTTAAAACTGATTTTCAAATCATATTCTTGCAATCGAGGTGCTTTCTGAATATTTATTTCTTTTGGAAGTTAATTTAGATTGAATCAACAATTCTTAGATTCCCATCATTACCAGAGGAATACGTAAAATACACCCTATAGAGAGAGGGGGGCAGAGAGAGAAAGAGATCATTTGTAAAATGTTTTTTCAGGGGAGCCTATGCTCCCCTTATTGCACAGGAGACAGGTAGATCCTTCCAGTCACCCACGCACCCCCAAATACCTGCACATTGTTATTATATAATGGTTGGTGATATAGTATATGGTGATAGTTGATGATGGTTTGCCGTTGGTGTTTGGGGAGTGGTCCGAAGCTTTGGTATAGGTAATAAATAGTGAATAAATAATACACAATAAAAAGAGAGAGAGATAGAGAGAGAGAGAGAGCACCAGCGATGAATAGGCCCCCCGAGTGCTAGCCCGTGCCAGTGTCTGTACCACCCAGTGTAGAGAGAGGGTAACATAGCTTTTATATTGCACATTTTCATGGATAAATAAAACAAGTAAAAGTGCAGCGTAGGCGAAGCGTACCTTTACGCTGGCTGTAGCTCGGTTGGTAGAGCGGCCATTCCAATGACTGGAGGGTTGAAAACCAAAAGGTTGGTGCTTTGAATCCCGCCTCCGACAGTTTCCATGCCAAAGTGTCCTTGGGAAAGACACTGAACCCCAAATTGCTCCCAATGGGTCGTGGCGAGCGCCTTGTATGGCAGTAGCCGCCATTGGCGTGTGAATGCGTGATTGAGAGGTCACTGTAAAGCGCTTTGAGTACCATGGCTCTATATAAATGCAAATCTTTCTTTCTTTCTGTCTTTTACACACACATTGGCACATTCATGCGGACATCGGACAACGCGGAGTTGCCGGGACGCATTTGCATCCCTTAAATTGTGTCTCTGCAACGCCGATACATTGGTACTGCTTAAAATTTTCGTGCCCGATCGAGAGGTGATCCCAGCCGGCGCCTCGCGCTCCGCGACTTGTAGCCAGGATGTAAGGCCAGAGTTGGTCAGCCACAGCTCCAAACTGATTGGGCATCTCAAATGCGTGGCGTGCTGATTGCTGATTGTCCTCAGTTCAGCGGAGACAGTCAACCTGAAGGGTCGCTCCTAGTGTGTGTGTCTGCTAGTGAATTTGTCTGGCTAGCGCATTCAATACGCAACCAACACTGATTCCGTCGAGATATGGGCATAATACTGCGCCCATGTGTATCCATGACGACTCGCGCACTAGAGGTACGTTAAATTTACCGTGGCGGCACGGCTATAGTGACGTCGATCGACTGCCGGCTTCCAAAAGAGCGTTGTTTTGGGGTGTATGAAACCCACTGCAATGGGAGCAACCAGACTCCATCACATGCCATGTGCTTGCTCAATTTCAATCATAAAATAAAACAATACATCGTTTTGCTGATTATTCCTTCTTATTGGATGCCACACAGACAATAGGAGAAGAGTACCCTTGATACATCTAACTCAAAGAAAACCTATCATTCCTTAAATCAGCGTTATTCACATTTGCACACTCTGAGTTGCTACAGCTCGCATTGTCTTTGGGTACAGTGTGCGCTTGGAAAGTAAAACGCTTCCTCTGACACACAACACACACATACACAGTTCATTGACAAGAGTAGACAATGGGAATCATTATGTTGAATGTAAGTGTGGGAGATGGGAGAATAGCTGGCATTTTCTAATGGTGAGCGGAGAGCAGAATATGAAGAATGAGACGGTATGAAAGAGGGAGACTATGGCAGGGATAGAACAGTTATATCTTAACACAGTTGAAATTATTTACGTTGTAATTGTAATGTATTGTTTCACAAATTGTGTTGATATTATTATGGTCAGGGCTTTGAACCAGTTCAAGGAACGAAAACGGAAACAAGGAACTTTTTGTATTTTCCAGGGAACGGAAATTAAACCGGAAATGTTATTATTTTTTATGTTCTGGAACAGGAACACCTACAGTATTTAAAAATAATGGTCCGGGGTAATACCGGTTTTATTTCGTTCCTCAAAGATTTCATTCTCGGCCCGGCTGTCGGTGTCCGCTGCTCCACCAGTCTCTGCCGTCGTGCCTCTTCGCTACCTGCCCAGCCACGCCCGCCAAGCGTGTTTACTCGAATTGAAACAATGCCTGGTACAACTTGTGCCATGCATTGTTTCAGCTGACAGGAAAAAAATTAACTGCTACGGGAACAATACTTTCGGAAACGTCAAATTATTGGTGGAACTCAATAACCGGAAACGTTTTAATTCTGTTTCTGTTCGGAACAAACTTTTTTGTTTTCATAATGATATCTGCTATCACACATTGGTTTACAGCACACACCCAGTGTATATGTATTTAGTGTTTATATTTTAATACTTATTACATTATTTTTATTCCATCAACGGAAATGGCGATGAACCATTCAACTGTAAATGCAACTCTATAAACAAATTCTCTTTCACTGATGGAGGAGTGTTACCTCTCACTCTGATCAGGCTCTGAGCAGTTCCCTACATGTCTGTCCCTGCTGGCTTTTACATACGTTACAATATATGGGACCTTAGGAGAGGAGGTGAGGACAAGATAGGAGGTAACAAATATGAAAATGTTTACGACTTCAGCGTTATATAATAGACAGCCTGAGAATATATCTATGCATGTAGAAACGAACCAGTGGCATGCCATATATATGAGTGTAATTAGGGATGAGGCAAAAGTGGTATTTTTATAAGCATATATCAAATATGTGGTACCACACAAGACAGGATTTTATTATTTAAGCGGAAAGAGCACAGAACTGTATTATTTAATTGATTCATTTATTTTTTATTATTTACTTCCGGTGTGCCGTTGGCGGGGAGCATGGATTGTTGTTACGAGTCAGCGGGAAAAGACGAAAATTCGGAGTGCACCGTCCGTGGATCGCCCAGCTGCATCATGAGAAGACGGATCGTGCGCGAGGGACCCAGCGCCCCCAGCTGCTCTAATCAGTCTGCCTCCTTTTAAGACAGCATCCAACCCTGGATGGATGCTGTTCCAAAGGATCAGGTGAGGAAGCTTGACTAAGCACATCACATTACCATTGAATACTTCAATGAAGTTTACGTGGATTACCGTTCCTGTTCTGGAGTTTAGCTCATTCTGGGTGGTGTCTGTCCTGTCTGCAGCCTGACCTCCAGGACTCCCCACCGGAACCCAAATCTGCCCCGGTGGATCCTGAACCAGCCGACACCCATGATGAGTACTTCGTCAGAAGAGGAGTCCATGGACATCTAGTTAGTTGTTGTTATGGTGTTTCCTCCGCCCCTAAAGGGCATGAATTCACAAACTAAAGTATAAATACCTTTTTGATGTCAATAAAGCAACAAGCCGACCAGCACGTTTCCATGTTCTGGAGGAGTACAGAGAGTCAATGGAGGGGAGGATGCAGCCAATCCGTTTCTTGCCTTCTGCCTTAGTCTGAAGTTTGCCAGTGGTGGGGCCCCACGTGAGGTCCCAGAAAGTGAAATGAGTTGACTGTCGTGATTCCCCCAGCTATCATGGATTGGTTGGGAGCAGTGGAGCTTTCTCCCAGAACTTGAATAACAGTCGACTAAAGTCTTCTGGAAGTTCCTAGGTTCTTCTCCCCACACCAACCGAGTTGCCAACTGCCCCCCCTTCAGAAGATGGACTCATGTGTCCAATAAGTGGTGTCGTCTGCAAACTTGATGATGAGTTTGATGGACTGGTGGCTGGAAGTGAAGCCGTTGATTGTAGAGTGAGAACAACAGTGTGGATAGGACGCAGCCAGTGAAGTGTCTAAGGAGACTAAATGACAGTAACTACAGTAACTTGATTTTAGCATATTATAACTTTAACGTTAACTTTAAAAACACACTACCAAAAACTAGAAGCCTTTATAAGGTGCTTGGCATTGAGCAATATAACTGAAGAGTGAACTAAAGACTGAACTAAAGTAATCTAGTAATCTAAATAATACAATTGTTCATAATCTTCCTCTTCTTCTTGCCGTTTAATGGCGATCGACACTTGACTAAGCAGGTCATTCACTCCAGTTTTACAAAATTTCCAAAGCAGGCTGCTTTCACAGCTAAGTTACCCTACATCATAATCAGTAGTCGGATTACTTTTACTAGGAATGGGAAACAAATATGATGTCACAATGGCAGTGCCGCGAGCCTAGCAAGGAAATGGCCCCCCGGTTCATTACATCATTTGCACCTGATCTGGGAATAGACTCTTTCCCAAGCTTCCTGCCCTGCACCATGGTTTACCTGTGGTAGGTGAAAGTCAGATGTCCTTCATTCCTAAAATATGTTCATCTATCATGATTGTAATGCGTGGTGGTAATAAATAAATAAATATCTGCACTTATATATTGATTTTCTGCCACTTCAAAGCGCTTTACACCTCTCAATCACACATTTCACACACCAATGGCGGCGGCTGCCATGTAAGCCTCTCTCCCCAACCCATTGGCAGTCATTGGGGATCAAAGTCTAAGATCACATTGGGTGGCTATCCAAGTGTCACCAAGTTCCGTCAGGTGGCATTATTATATTATATGGTCTACTATCTTTCCAGTGAGTCACTGTGATTCTCTTTTTGCAGTCAATTTCTTCATAGAAGCCCAGGTCACACACAATTGAAGGACTTGTTGTTAAGTGACATTCCACTGGGTGGGGTATGGGGTAACAGATCATGTTGGCTGGAAACACTTTGGAACCACTGTGCGTACATGATTAGACAATGTGGCGAGACACGGCCGCTAGGTCCAACTCGGGCACAGGACACTGGTGTGTGGACAGTTTAATAAAAGGACACAAGTAAAGGCTGATTCATACCCTATGTGTGGTCAATTACGTACGTAACCTGTCCGTGCGCTCCACACGTTGCCGCCTTCATGCCTATGAGCGTCTTTTACGCTACTGTGTGCAAGAACAGCTGTTTATACTGGAGCGCAACCCCCCCCACATTTTCCGGTAGTATTGCTCCGTTTCATCCGTTCGCACGTAATCATAAGGTCCCCAGATCTGTGTAAATTTACGTATGTAATCGACGGAGAGAACGTGTGAAACGCTCCATCATTACCTGTATCCGTAGTTTACGTGAGGTATGAATGGGTCTTTAGCAGGCACTGTCTACAAGTCTAGCCAATCACAGGTAGTAGCCCTGACAGAACACCAATGGAAGAAAAATAAATCTTTTTTTTGGGGGTGAATTGTACGTTTTCACACTAAGATCCATTATTGAAATGACCCAGGGCGCGTTAGATTTCACCCATATTTCAAAATAAAGTTTAATACATGTTTAATTACTTTTAAATAAATTAGCAGTGAAGGGTCATATCAGAGAACTACTTAGGAGATTGTAATCCACCTAAAGAGCACATCCGGTTTAAAGTGTTCAAAGTACACCAAGCTTCGAACTGAATTTTCAAACAAGGCCTTCCACCTGTGATGCATACATAAAGGAGTGTATGTAAGGTAAGTTATGCAAGTGCTTTGCTCATATCGCTGTTTGATGAGCGACCGGAATAGAAAAGCCCTGTCTATTGGCATCCATATACTAATTCAACAATTGTTTTAGCCTAACTACTGTCCATGGTTAATGAACATTGAAGTAGATTGTCGGGAGTAGATATGTTTTCTTTAAATTATAAATTGGAATCCATTTTAACAGTAAGTAATGTTTAACAAAGCCCAACTTCCAATGGACACATATACACAGTCACTTACACATGCAAGTGTGTATATGTGTGTACAAGTTATCGCCATGAGTTAGTGTTCCCACTAGCTACTGTATATGTGTATGAGTCTATATATTTCATTACCAAGGATTTCTGCAAAGGTTCTTAGAGTTTTAGTTTTTGGGACCTTAATTCTGGGGTAAAAAAGCAATTTCACTCTAGTGACATCTCCAATAATATTGTATTGACCGTTCCGTTATACACATACATAGACTGTATATAAAGTAGCCACAGCGTGCATGACGCCATCCCATTGCTTTCATCAAAGTCAGGTTGAAGCCGCCGACTGCGATTGTTGAAAGTACCTGTACATCCGGGACAAGGAGAGATAGAGAGAGCTATACAGTAAATGAGAGAGAGACACCCCACACAAGACTTCTTCCGGTGGTACTGTCCGCTAGGGGCACCAACGACAGAGTCAGTATGAATGGGATCCTATGGGAGCTGAAATAAAAAATATTAACGTCAAATCTGACGCGTTTGTGAAATTATGACCCCCCTCACTCAATGAACCAATATTTATCCCGGCAATATACATTAAAAAATCAATTAGGAAAGATCTTAGGTTAAATAGGTTAAAACAGGCTTCTAAGATTGGAATAATTGTAGTGGAATTCCCATAGGGCTCGGTTTTAGGAGACTAGGCTCCCCCATACCAACCCGGAACTAGGCACGAAATGAACGCGGTGTCCATTTTTATATACAGTCTATGGTTATACATCTTCCTCTTCTTCTTGTCGTTTAACGGCGATCGACACTTGACTAAGCGGCTCATTCACGCCGGTTTTACAAAAATTACAGAGCAAGCATCTATCCAGCCACAGCGTACATATATGGTTCTCAGGTGGGACCAGAGGTGGGGCTTGGCCCCTCACATCTGTGTGGCTGCAGAGGCGGCTGCCCCGGCATGCCTCAGACATGTCCCAGAACCCTGCTCGCTGTACGAGAGCTAGCTGTGTATGTGCTTATTGTGGCTAGCTGACTCAGCCTTCAATGAAGCCCTGTTCTTGGAGCTCACCCTAACTCCTGTCCACTCAAAGGCCCATTTATCACAGTAAGATAATTTGTTTTTAATCATCTTTTCCTTCACAGCAGATGAACACTATTTTTATTAAGGTTGCAGCTAGTGCTGAAACGAATGATTATTTTTGATAATTGAGCAATCAGACATTTTTACAAACAATGAATTGATCAAGCGGCTATCTTATAACACATTGGTTTTTACCTGCGATGGCGGATGTTCTCGTGGAAATCAAAACCATCCACGGAAATCATCTCAGTCTGTGGAATACTAGTGCTTCAACTAATAGATACCTTTTGGTTTTTAAAAGTACCACGAACGAAGTCTGCAACACGCTGACGTCACCTCCGCGCAAGTGAAGTCTGCATACACGCGTGTGTGGCTGAGGGAGAAAGCAATAATAGACTTCTGTCATGGGACGGCACGAAGATGAGAATATATTTTATATTATTAGATATTATTTATTGCCCTGTTCTATGGCGTGCAGTGTGTTGAAAAGAGCAGAAGGAAGAATAATTTGTTACGTGTTTTCCCGTTCATGAATAAATGGCCGAGCTCTGTAAAGTTACTGCTTAAATAAATAGCGGTCCAACATGAGAGAACGTCTTCATACCAGCCAGTGAATTTGTGGGGATCATGTCTGTAGAACGAAGGTTCACAAAGCCGGCACCGGGGTTATGAACCTTGCAGGGGTTCATAACACCGGATGCCGGTCTGGCCGAATTCTGCTCTGCAGCGGACGACGGTCTCCCACCCTAACCCAGAGCGAACGAGAGGGGGAGAGTGGGGAGTGGAGAGAGGTCGGCTGTGTGAACGTTCGGTCTATTGAACCTTCGATCTACAGCTCGAACTCCGTAATGGGGTGGTATGGGTAGCACAGTCCCTTTTAGACTTCAGAAAGCATTTTGAGTTACAGAATCACAGCAGCACTTTGTCCATGCTGCAACCTACTGCAGCACCTGGAAATATTCACCGTAAAACCACTGCGCCAAATAGAAGTGTGTATTGTTTTGCCAAATGCAGCATATTACGTAGTGACTTGCACGACTCGCGACTGTCTTGGGCGCTTTCAAAGACTCTTCTAGACTCTGCCCAGGCTTATAGCGCAACGGAGACTATTTGCCCCTACGTTTGTGAACACACACGTGCACGCGCACGGAGGAGGGCAGCGAGCACACCTGAAATTCGGCTTTATGTGTTATCGAATTGTCACTGATCATTCATTCAGCGAAATGTCATTTCTTCTTTTCGATGTTCATAATTGCTGCTTATCTCTGGAAAAACAGGTTTTGGAATAATAAAAAGTAATCATTAGTTGCAGCCCTCATTGAAATCGTGGCAACGGCAAGTATTTTGGAGCTTCATAGGTACACAAAGCCGAACACCGACGCACAGTGGTACGTTGCCAGCCTCTCTCCCCCAGTCCCCACTCTCTCCCTCACGTTCGCTCTGGGTTAGGGTTAGGTTTGGATTCGAGGTTAGGTTTGGGTTAGTGTTACAATCTTTGGGATCTATAGAACCTTCGGTCTAAAGCACCTTCGGTCTACAGACATGATCCCAGTATTTTACGGATTTGAGGAGAAGTTGCGGAGCCGGAGACGTTGCAATGGTGTGCATGTGTTGGCGTGGATGACCTGCATGGGCAACAATCTTGCACTGTTTGCAGACTTAGTATTTTTATCCTAGAAATAAGGTACAATTGTTGAAAGTTTAACTTCCAATTTAAAACATGTAAAGAATATTTGTTGGGTGTTCAAATATCAGTGAACATTTCTTGGCAGGAAGATTATAGCGAGAATAGGGTTAAGATTAAAGCAGGTTCTGATCAACTCAGAAAGACAGGCCTTAGCTAATGCCAATAACTGCCCATGTGACGTTATCATCGGCGACCAACGGAAAACAAAAAAGAACAATAAATCCCACCATCCCCATTCGCGGCTGTGGACATTTCAGTTTCCGATTGAGTCATCCGCTCAAAGACATGAATGGCAGAGGCTGGGATTTTAAAAAGTCCACTCAACCTTGACTCGGTCACTTGACAGTCGAGAAGCAACCATCCTTAACTGGTAGTGCATCTGGTATTGGCATTCTGTTACAATCAACAAACTGCAAAGGGTGAGTAAAATGGCAATTTATTTTCGTCAAATAATGCTAAAAAATGTATTTCTTAAACTTTTATTTAAAGTTGAACGTTTAACGTTATTTAAAGTTGAGCTTTTGCAAGTGTACTTATTCCAGGTTACATTTGTTTACATTCTATTTATTTATTTATTTCCTCGTCGTAACGTTTTTCAACCTTACGTGTGCGCTCCGTGCGTGTTCCCCATGCTGTACCCCGTGTGCATTGGACATAGGTATTGGGTGACAACTTGCCCAAACCGGTTCACAGAGAAGGCGGGACGCCTCGCCCGTCGCCATGGCAACCCGCCCGGCCTTATAAAAGCTTTGACGAGTGCGCTGCTTCGTCCATTGCTGTTTCACTTCCATCCTAGAAACAGCCGAAGGAGACGCTCTTTCATTCCGCCATTCTTGGTCTCATGGACACACTCTTTGTAAATGCTTTTTAAGGTAAGGCTGATGCTTCTTCTTTCGGGTCTCCCTTATTAGAGAATTCGTGGTGATTTAGTTTTTTCACCCTTTCTAAATTCCGAATTTGTTACGGCAAGTGTTGATCGGCGCATGTTGGCGCCTCATAGTCCTCGTTTATGGTCTATTCCGTTAGCTCAAGCTCAAGGAGTAGTCGATATAACAACTGTAGGATTTTTGGCAATCACTTGGTTTGCTAGTTCAGATTGTATTACCTTGGTCGCATAATATAAACGAGTCTCTTTGAAACGTTTTCATGAGTCTGCTGCCGCCTTTTTTAAATAGCGGCGCTGTGCCTCGCTACGCCACCCGGCAAATTGTGTCATGGATCGCTGATTTTTCTCGACTTCATGACTCGTCTACTCCGGCCGCTCGCGTTTTAAAGTATTCACTGGCGTTTGGTGCGTTTTGGCCGCACGTCTGTTTTTTTAGACCAGCTGTTGGCTCTCATAAATCTCTTGACCGCCACTTGTGGTCTCGTTCGGCCCACCTCTGGGATTAGTTGTGTAATGTTTTTATTGTGATGTGTTTTTGTTTCGTACGGTACGGTAACTTGTTGCCATACTTGCGCCTCCAGTGTCCCCGTCGTGCTCCCTTCCAACGTGTCCGCTCGCCGCTCGCTCTCTGTTCGGTTCGCCGCTCGGAAATCCATGACGCACGCCATGGCGAGGACTCCTGGCAAGATGTTGATTGGTTCCTTCCTGTGCCACTCAAAGAATGGAGCCGTTCTATTGGCCCAGCAGTGCCGGTGGTGTGTGAGCTTCCGTTTCAACACGATGCGGCTTTTTTGGCCGCACGCGTGGTTCTCTGTTGGGTAACTTGTTACGAGTAACGCCGTAACGGACGTGTGACTTTTTTGCCAACATGCGTCATGGTGGTGGTCGCTGCGTTTTGCTTTCTTTGTCAACATTGCTGCTAGGTCGTTAAATAAGACCCCAACCCCCACCGCTACTGCTGCGGTCGGTACTGAACGGAAACGGTAGTACAGTAGACTGTGCAACATCGCATTTCTCAACTTTTGTTATTGTAGCATCGCTTGGTCGACATAGACACTAATGATCTTCGCCACAAACACTGGCTAGCCCCATGAATGACTATTAGCAGAGGCGCATATATCACCAGGCAAGGCAGGCAGCTGCTTGGGCCCCCAATAGGGGGTGTTGGTGAGGTCAAGGGGTAATTTTTGTAGAAAAAAGTTGTTTTCACTCTTATATCAGGTGAAATTGAAGGAATAACTTGTCATTTTGTTATCATACATTGAAATGGTGCAGTGTTTAAGTTGAAAAAATATATACTAACGTTTTATGTGATTTTTGAGTAATGGAAATCCAGGAAGGGGGGTGGGGATGAATTTCCGATTGGGGCCACAGCACCCTAGAGTCACCCCTGATTATTATCGTTCGTAACAGAGTGCATGTATTCCCTTGCTGTAGCCACCAGGTTCAATGCAACGACGGACTGTGCATAACTTGTAATAACTACCCTACCACTCACCGTAATGGTGATTGTAAATGTTTAAAAGTTAACATTTTTGCTGAAACAATTAGCTTAGAAATCAGCATAGGGGTCCGTGTTGGCCGAGTGGTTATGGACACCGCATTCAACGCGACCCCCATTCATGTTAGTGGCAGTGTGTCTACACTCTACCGCAGTGTCGAGAGTTTGACTACGCTCGTCGACTTGTCTGCACTATCTACCCCCGATCTCTTCAACCCAGTTTCCGACTAATCCTATCCAATAAAGATGGAAAAACGGCGCTGACGCCAGAGGAAAAAACTAAAGAAATCAGCATTGGTTAGAACTTCAAAGTATCGAAGTGATGTGAAAACAAGCAATTGGCGGTAACTATAACCTGAATTGTTGTTGTCTAAACAATACACATTGTGAGTCCATCAGAGGTAAACCAATCGCAAGTTGAAATGTCAAATATTCCTGCAATGGTATTTCCCACAGTGTCTTAAGGCAACTGCAGCGCACCCAACATTTCCATGCGCCATTCAAGCTTTGCATGGTCTACCTATTTATCAGCGTTGATGATAGACATGGTAATAGACATGCTAATGGTTATCAGCAAATTAGGTTGGCAGGTAATTTCATTTGAACTGCAAAGCAATCAAAAGCTGCATAGCACTTTTTCTTTTTTCTTTCTTTTTCTTTTTTTGGCGCAAGCGCCATTTTTCATTCTTTATTGAGGGAGCTAGTGACAGGATTAAATCGGAGACTGGGATGAAGAGTCGGGAGACTTTGCAGAACATCCGGACAGGGGATTTGAACCTGCGGCACTGCTCGACCTATGGTCTGGGGGACACGCTCTCTAGCCGTTCTGCCATTTTGAGCTATTATTTTTTTATTCAGCTCCACGGCCCACGGCTAGAAGGTCTACATTGGTCAACTGCAGTGTCTGTGACCCAAACCAGAGGTTCTTAACCTTTTTCACTGCAATTGGTCAGCCTCTGGTTTGTATTTGCTTCAAAAAATGTCATTTCAAAATTAAAAGTTCTGTAAATGTTCATTTCATGGGTAACATGGTCTGTTCAACTGCGTAACGCCGGGTTTCCATCAAAAAAATGCACCACGCATACGCCCACGGCGTGCTGCGTATTCGCATTGTTTCCACGAGCTTGCACGGAGCGCTCTGAGCACAGTGCGCTGAAGCCTGCGGGACACATTTGGCGCGATAGTTGCCTTGACCAGAGGACCGGCAGATACGTCACTTTCCCTTTTCTCTAGCCGGTTTGGTGTGTGCGTGCGTGTGTGTGTGTCTGTGTGCGTAATATGAGAGGGAGAAACCGAGGAAGAGAGAGCATGCAGTGAAAGTCGGCGGTGTAATAATAAATTAATAATAATAATAATAAACCTGCGTGTTTGTGTGTGCGCGCGCGTGTGCTTATGTTTGTGTGTGGTGCCGTCCCGTTTTTGAAACCGCTGTGCAAGGTGACGTGCTATCCTTTATTTGTTAAGATATAGAGGTAAAGTACTTAATTTAGACGCATATACATATACGTGGACAGTAACATTCTTTAATATCCATTAACATTATCCTGCAGACAGCGGGATAATGTTTCTGTTTCACGTGCGATCACCACTGTTGAAACAGGAGCACATGCATGCGCGCACGCACACACACACACGTGTGCCCGTGGCTGGTGCTGTAAAAATCTATTTATCATTATTTTTGCATATTATTTTTTTTGCATATATATTTCCAACGCGCGGCGTTGTGGCGTTGACAGCGCTGCCTGGTGGGGTATGCACCGATTGGCTGCAACACCTTTGTTTTTTGGCGTGGCGTAGGGGCGTTGGGCACATTTCTTGATGGAAACCCGGCGTAAGTGTTGAACAGACCATGATGGCCACGCCAGTCTCCAATGCATTTTCAGCAGTCTGACACTACTCAAATGTTTCTTTAGCAATGCACTGTCCCAAGTGGTGGGATGCTGTATTGCGTGTTCAGCCAGCGAATGCATCTAATGTAAAAACATTCAGACGTTTCGCTGACCCTCTGCAAAACGTATTGGGCCTACAACTGTATTTCAGTTTGCAAAGGCTGATAAGCGGGATACAACTTACTCTAACATAATAGTTTAATTCCTTGGCGATTATCGATTTATTACATTTGTTGCCGATTAATTAACTGCACCCACATGTGAACATATTATCCTGATGGCTATTTGCTCCTAAGGTTAATTCAAATGGTTTCGCCATATTTTTTTAATTCCTCCCTGCAGATCAGCCACTTCAGGACAGCACAGATCATCTTCTCTGCAGGGCCTGGCCTTGAGGCTTACCTGAAAGGATTCAACTTTAGTGGCGACCCTCCGTGGCTGCTCATTACCTGACACCATCAGACCCAAGTAAGCTGAGAGCCAGCGTGACTGGGCAGTCCCAGCCCTCCCTCTCCTCCTCCTGGTGCTGCAGCAGCTTTCTCATGCGGCAACCATTCATAGGCTTCTCTATAGGGCTGCAACTTTTAACGGTTATTTTAATAGTCACTTAGGTGCAGATTATAAAAGATTAGTCGATTAATTGGTTGGATAATTTTTCCTTAAAAAAATACCCCAAATTCTCAGCGAGTAACGATTGCTAGAATCTTAATCTAGTCAAATTTGTGTCTTTAACCAGCAAGTGTACAAAGATTAAGTTACTTCCTCTGACACAAACTTGTATGGAATTTATACCGTGATATTTATTTTTTCAGATTCATATTTTCCAATTATGTCCGTTTTAATGTTTCATATTTTCCAGAATTATGAGTTAAAATTAGTGTTGATAAATGCTGATTATTAGATTAGTTGTCGATTTCTGTACTAGGACTAGACTGAGGGTATTTGAGGTCCGTGGCCCCACTTATAAGCCTGACTTCGTATGAGAAGATTTGTAAAAGCAAAATTAGAAATGTAATATCCCAGCTCGGAGATACATTTCCACTGAATTTGACTATTGAGGCAAAACTACCAGTTTTAATAATCTGTTTTAACTAAAGATTCAAGCCATGGATAGACCCCGCCCCCTCAAATGAAAGAATGGTAATGGGCTGGCTGTTTAAGAATTGTCAACATTGAAAAGGAAGTCTGCTTGGCTCCAAAGAATGTCGTACTTAGATTTTTGGGGGGCATATATGGTTGGACATTTTGAGTTTTAATTCAAGCCCTAACGGTGATTCATCAAAATAATCAAATTCAGTGCCCCTAACCTGTCAAATGTCTTGTTTTTGTACTTGAGCGCTTTCCACTTCACAGCCAGTGACCAGCCCAAAATGCATTTCAGACAGTGTAACGTAGTATTTTGGGAAATTCCTTAACGGATTGCTGTTCCGACAACCGAGACTGGTTCAGCTGATTTTGGTGTAGATGGTCTAAAATGTCTGATGGCCTCTAACCCACTATCCCATAACAGGGTTTTCTGTTGTCTGTGCGTCATTATGGGATGGTTCAAAAGATGGTGGATGGCGCAAAAGGCGTTGGCTTGTTTTTTTCTTTAATATGCGGGTTGGTATCTGGGTGGAATCTCATACCACACTGATGGTTAAACAAAGCAGAAATTAACTACAATCATCGGATTATTGCGAAGTTTCACACCCTGTGGCTCTGCTGCTAATGAGCCTGTGTCGTTCAGCAAGTCTCCTTTTTATTATTTAAGTGGGTGATCGAGATTGGTGATGGTGACGTGAACATAGAGTAATACTTACCTTGTATACGTGGACTGTATATAAAATCCCATGCATTCTGACTCTTTTCGTTGGTGCCCCTAGCGAACAGTACCACAGGAAGAAGTTGCGTGTGGCGTGTCTCTCTATCATATACTGTATGCTCTCTCCATCTCTCCTTGTCCTGGATATATAAGTGTACTTTCAACAATGGCAGCGGACAGTCGGCGGCACAACCAGAGTTCGTTAACGGCATGGGATGACGTCATGCACACTGCGTCTACCTTATATACAGTCTAACCTTGCATATCGTACAAAGCGGTAGCACTGAGTAGACATGTGTCCTTGCGTCTTCAGAATCAATTGTTGTGTCTCAGATCCGCACTTGGGTCACTACACTAAAATATTATGCAGATTTTTTTTAGTGCACGGGAAATGCCGCTGTGATGCGTAGGCATGTTGCGCTCCCAACTTTGCATGCCGCCAGTGTGATTGACAACAAATAGAAGTACAATACAGATGAGTGTGTGCTCGTCCGCGATGTCTACATCTTTCCGAGGCAACACGGCGCCATTTTAGTGCGGCAAGTGTCAACTGGTCGCGTACTGTTTTCTGGGCATGTTAAGGCCATAATCTGGGCAACTTTCAGTGAACTGGAATTTGAACAACTCTGGACAGTGCACTATGCACTAAAAATAGCGCACAAAGTGCAATTTTTGACACGGCACATGTCTCTATTATGTAGGTCGCGTGTGTGTGTCTCTCCACCGCTCTCTTGCGAGTGGTGTGTACATTTAAATACAAATTGGCGCCACAAGATCGGCGACACCCACGCGGCGGCGGAGGGGGCTGGGGGATCCGGACCATATTGCTATTCCTTTCAATGACTTCCAGCTCTAAAGATCACAAATGTTTCGCAAATTTGCCTCCTCATAGGAAAACCTTAATTTTTTTTATTCATAATTTAATTTTACTGTGATTACGATGCACCATTATGAGACTATTTGGATTGAAAGGGTAAATCTTAAATGACAAATGTTTTGCCGCTTGTTACTCAATT
>OMKY01251532.1:0-14533 GCA_900302395.1 Bregmaceros cantori | reverse complement strand
TTACAGCGTTGCTGGAAAATAATGGTGGCCACACAAAATATTGACATTTCGGTCAAATTTTTGAGATATTCAGTTGGGGCATCAGCTTTGTTACCAGTATTTTACACATCATGATATTTTGACTTACTTTGAAGCAACAATACATTTAGATTTAATTTCTACAGTGACTGCTTAACATTGTATCAAAGTGTCATTTATACAGTGTTGTCCGATGATCAGAGTTGGCAAGTAACAAAGTACAAATACTCAAGTACTGTACTTAAGTAAAATGTTCAAGTATCTGTACTTTTACAAGTACTTTTTTCTGTGATTATTTTTTTTTCTGTGATTTAAACTTTTAACAAAAATATCTGTACTTCTACTCCTTACTTTTACCAAAACAGGCTTGTTCCTTTTTTTTGCATTGACAGGGTAGGATAACGTCTATAATATTAGTCAGTAGGGGGGCGCTGATGTACTGAGTACAGTCCCAGTTAATAAGTGGATTTCATTTAGTCCCGAGATATAAGATACATTAGGCTAGTTGTTGATTTATTCGAACTAACATTGGAAAAATGCTTTTTACATACAATTTTATTTGTAGTACTTTGTACTTTATACTTTCAAAAATACTTTTTGAGTACATTTCTGAGCCTGTACTTTTTACTTTACTTGAGTAGCTATTTGGATCAGTACTTTATAGTCTTACTCAAGTTGTTTTTTTTTACAAATGTGTTTTACTCTTACTCAAGTAAGACATCCCGGTACTTTTGCCATCTCTGGTCATTGCCGCGGCCTCGTGAACAGTCTCTGCAGGTCTTTTAGGGACATCACAGTAGTGACCCGAGGTTCTTCCAGCACGCTTTGGGGATCGTTATTTTGGCTTTGCTGTCGACATGCTGCAGAGATGCAGACTCGAGTCAGAAGACTCTAACGGCGAGTCACTCGAGTCACCAAAAACCTGACTCGAAACTCGACTCTGGAACGGCAGCTCAGATAAGGTGTCCACGTAGAGGAAATAACCAGTCTTGACACGGGAATATGTCTAGAGGGTTCATTTATTAAGCTATACTGGACATTAGCCGGGTATCGGCTAGCTAAGCTAAGCTATGAGCTAAGCAGGAAAACATGGCCGAACAACCCCATCAGGAAGTATCACTGATTTATAGCTGATGGGAGGGGACATCCAATGGTGTCACACCTTGTAGCCAATCAGAACAACGGAGACGTGACTCTACAAGTCACATTTCCATAACAACTCGGACTCAACGCCCCAAAGATTCGGACTTGACTCGGGAATCTAGGTCAATGACTCTCGACGAGTATTTCCCTCTTTGTCGGCTTTAAAAAAAAATCCATTCATGCTGCCCAGTAGCTCAGTGGGTTAGGCAGAGCGCTGGAAAGCACACATATGCCTTAATGGCGCGGTGAGTCGGTGGTTCGAATCCCACCACCGACGTATTTCCCGCATGTCTGCCCCCCATCTTCACCTGTTTCCACTAACCCTAATAAATAAAGCTTGAAAAAAAACAGCCTGAATGGGCTGGAAAAAAACATCTTTGCCAATGAACTCTTGGATAAGTGTTTTGCACACCAAACGTAAGAACACAGAATTAAAAAAAACCCACACTGTATAGTTGTACTGTGTAGTGTGCATTTAACTCAGTCGGCTAAGACAGAGTGCTGAAAAACATGTGTTGTGGTGAGTCGTGGGTTTGTTACCCCATACCAACAGCTTTCTCACATGTCTCTTCCCCCCTTCGTCGCCCCTTTCCACTAACCCTGCAAAAAGCTTGGAAAAAACCCTGGTTAAATGGGCTACAAAATACATTAACAACAAAAATAACACCCCACAATTGTTCATATAAAGACACATTCTTTGTTTCATAAGCTGTTATATTTTCCTATCATTTGTAGAAAAGATTTGTTGAACTTTGATTTGTTGAACTTTGATTTGTTGAACTTTTGATTTGTTGAATGCACTTTGACTGGTGAGTCAAAGGAAGCCATGAATTGATGATGAGAATATCTTCAAAATTCATGCTTCATCTTAAATGTTCATTAGGATTATTCACAAATGATCCACATTGTGATCATTGGGGGTGCATGTGGCTTGCAGAAAACATTACAAAATGTTCATGGCTCTCCTCCCACGTGCCACATGCCCCCGTCTTCACATCTTTCCAGCTAGTCCGGAAAATAAAAGTAAAGAAATATATTTTTAATTCATTTTACTGGAAATGTAAAAACCATACAACATGTAATTCATTAACATTGCAACGAAAATAACCCAGTAGTTACCAGCAAGGTTCCAGTGCATACCAAATGTAGGATAATTTCTGAAAATATTCACGGGCACACTTTTGATAGCGATGCTGCTAGGCAGTTTTTTTTAGGAGTGTCATCATATCAACAAGGTCAGTGTCAACATGTCCCACAAACCCGTCCATCCTTTACTCTTCCAGACCTAATCAATGTCTAATTTCCACTGTCCAATATCAATTAGAGCCTCCAGGAATCCACAATCACAGAATTGTCTGCTGATTCACTGGCCGTCCACAGATTTCAAGGCCTACCATGCAAAGATACAGTACATGTAAACCTGAACGCTTTCAGGGTATTGGTCAGACACGTGTGTGGACTTCCTGGAACGACATTATGTTTGACCGGTGAGGGTTACAGCGTTTATTAGTGACAGCACAAAGAGTGTATCCATCACCATGTCCTGTCCACACCCCCCAGTCATTGGTCTAACACCATGATTGATTTAGTGTGTGATTGATGTACAGTGTCTGTGTGTTACTGTGGCCTGCATGCATTTCCTTTGATAAGAGTTGACACGAGAGTGAAACTAGCTGCTCATTCATTTGGGTTTGTAGCTAATCTCTAATATGTTTGTTATGTTTATATTTGTATTCACATCACAGATTTCCCGATCACCATTCTTTACTTCCGAGTCTGATTATGAGTCTTCGAGTTAAAGGTCGGCTGATACAGTCTCCCAATACCATGTCCCGATACCGAGTCCGATACTGCAATACTATCAAGCAGGAGGTTGCATTGTAACTTTAAATACTCAAAGTAAATCAAGATTGAAATTTTTAAGAGGCATCAGGCATTTTTTGAAACTATATTGTCTGTATGTTTAAAATCGTCTTCTTGGCTAATTAAACGGGGTACGAGGGGTGCTGGTACTGTTGCTCTGTGTCGGTTATGCCTCTATTCACATCACCCCTGCCTGTTCTTTATCATTTTGTGTTGATTTACGTATATTTTTTAATATACATTTTTGTCAGTGCAATGATGCATCCCACCTTTGTCAGAGTGTAAATCCTCTCCTGTCTTCCAGGTGGGGGCACTGAGGTGTTCGGGCGGAGTAGACAACCTAGTGATGCTGGACCGTGATAGGTTGAAGGGCCGCACGCAGGGCGTGGCGGAGCGCGGCGTGGTGGTGGACGGGGAAGTGAAGTGGAAGGTTGGAGAGGCGGAGTTCGAGTCCCTCATGAGGATGCTGGACAACCTGGTGAGTTGGATGCGACTAAAGATGGCTGACGCTACACGCAAACGATTTCCTTTATGTATATGTTGTCTCTCTTTTCTTTAGCAAAAATCCAACCAGCTTGGTCTAAAGTCAGCTGTGCTCAGCAGATCTCGGACAGTGCTGCGTCTCAAATGAATGAATGAATTTTATTTTAGGACAGACAGTACAGAGCCATTAGACATTTCAGCATGAGGCACTTTGTGCACTATTTTTAGTGCCTAGAGCGCTGTCCAGAGTTGTTGGTCAAATTCACTCAATGTGGCCCGACCGATGAACACTGTGTACAGAACAGTGTACTAAACAGTCCTCATGCTGCCTATGTAGTGGAAATGGAATGACGTTGACATCATGGACAAGCGAACACTCACACCGCAAACGTGTCAAATTTGGAGATAATCATCCCAATGGTTGTTGAGGAATGTCAAACCAAGGGATGTCAATGTTAAATTGATTAGTTGAAGAACTATTTTAAATGATCAATTTACTCGCTAACAATTAATCAAAAATGTGTACTTCATATATTTGCTGCATATGTGCAAGCCGCTTCAACGATGAAGACACTTATGACGTCTTGCAGGTTAAAAGTCCTGCCTTGCATGAGAGAATAAAAACCCACAATAGAAGAAAATTTGCAACATAATATTTTTTAAGAACGCATTGCTCATGCTAGTTAAAACTCCTGCATTGCAACATACCGCACCATATTAACTCAACTCAACTCAACAGATTTTTCCTAGTCAATTTCCCCGCCCAGCGTCACATCACTCTGAGCGCTACTTTCATGATGTTTCTCCGTTCTCCACAATATGTACCGCAGAACAAAGCAGCTTCCGCCCTCTGCCCTCTAGCGTGCACATCTGTGTGTGCGTGTGTGCGTGCCTGCGTGTGTGTTTATCTTCTAACATCCCCGGGGTGAGCAGGTCAGCCTAGCTATTTGCGGTAGGTCGTGCGGTGGTGGACCCGGCAGCTGTGATGAGAGCACCCCCTCCGCAAGCACGCAGATGGAGCCGCAAGGAACATCCACCACAGACGCACACACACACACACACACTGGCATGTAGACAGAGATGGCGACTAACAAAGTTGTATATCTTTGACAACTTTCTAGAATGAGAGTGCTGATATATATATATATATATATATATATATATATATATATATATATATATATATTGTGTGTGTGTCTGTGTGTGTATATGGATTATAGTCAGGGCTCCGAACTGGTTCAGGGAATGAAAACCGAAAATTAACTGAATTTTACGGAATTTTACAAGGAGCGGAAACGGAAACAAAATATTTCTTCAACTGTTCCTGAACATTATGAAATCCACAAAACCGGTTGAAACGTTTTTTTTTTTCTCTATATATTTTAACATATTCTGTGTCTATTTCCGTCCACTTTCACTGTCATTCATCAAGCCCCATGCATCTGGGCCTCCATCTTGTGGACTGAAGAGGAAGTAAATATAATGGTGTTTTAGACCCGGTTTTCACGTTAATACAGTTGCACTGAAGTTTGAAAGTCTACAAATATATTTTGTATAAATCAAACTAACCAAAACTAAACTTAACATTGCACATTGTTCAGGACCGATATTTCGGTGGCAGAACGGTTCTGAGAACGAAAACGTTGAACTTAGGCCTGCCTGAACAGTTCAGAACAGAACGTGTTAAAAATAATTACGTTTTCAAGCCCTGATTATAGTATCTGGACTTTTGACTCATTTCAGAGTTCAGTTCTTTTACTCAAGTATTCAATTTGAATACTTGCCATCTCAGATAGACACACACACACGCGCGCGCGCGCACACACGTACATATGTACACACACGCACACGCATGTAGACACACAGACACCCGCAGAGAAAGCACGCTGGTCCATTCCACACCCCTGTCATGCGTTCCAGATGGCATTGAAACAGTGTTATATACGACTGAACACACACTCATCCGTCAGTGGGTAGGGCTTGGAAAAACACGGCGGTTTGCCACCGGGCGGATGCTCTCGACTGCTCCGCGTTCTGGCAACTTCTCTGAGACGCCGACCGCGGCAACACACCGCTGACAACTCGCCACCCCCGACGCCCTTCCTTAGCGCGGGCCGCGCGGAGGTCAGACATATTTATGTGAAGTGCGGTGAGGACCGCACTTGGTGGGTGGGCCCGACGTGGTGTTAACTGCAATTGTGTACGTTTATTTTTTTTAGCAAATCAATCAATGGGTTTATTTTACACATTTTGTTTCTTTTCCAATGTACCTCAAAGGGATAGTGCACATTTCTCGGTATTTTTATATGAAACTTAATGTAGTAAGAGATCACTTCGGGGCATGCTATAATGGCAAAATCATCCGCATTCACAAAACAAGCCAAATTATCCATCGAAATGGAAGATGGCTTACAATAGGGATATCAAACCAACAAGGTATTAACTTAAAAAATTAAAATGGTGTTTGTATTATAATGGGTTGTCATTGTTTAATGCTTATGGAGGTATTTTGGATATTATGGACCTGCTATGGACCTTAACGAGAAGATTCTTCTTGGTTGATGCGTGTGTTATGGTGTGACTTCTCGATTAATTAAACATTGTTGATCAGTTCCATCAATGAATTATTAATTTCACTAAATGGCGACCCCCACCTCCAGGGCTATCGCACGGGCTTCACCCACCACCACCCCCTCGTACGGGAGAAGCCCCCGTCCAAGAACGACGTAGAGATCCCGGCGACCGTGATGGGCGTGCCGACCGTCAACGGTGACGAGGGGGACCTCCTGGGCCCCCTGTCCAGCCCCTTCAAGCTGCTGTCAGCCCACAAACAGCGACGGGAACGCAGCCGCTGGCTCACCTCCCCCAACAACTACCTGAAGGTCGACGTGCCCGAGAGGTCCTTCACTGGAGAGTGCAGCCCGCGCACTCGCATCATGGTGAGCGCTTCACATGTTGGACATGACAATTAGCTGTCAACCGCAGATAGTGCACTACAAAGCATATATATGTGGAGAGTCGTGAGTTTGCTTCCCCTCATCGACAGCTTTGACGCATGCCCCCCCCCCTTCCCCCTTCTTGACCCCTTTCCAGCTAATTGTGAATAAAGTTGTGAACGGTCCGAATGGGAAGAAAAAAAACATATGAGGCAGTGCTGTCAACACCACATCCCTGTCCTACTTTAGGCAACTGACTGTCCCACCTTAGGAAGTTGCATAAGATGGCCCAAAGACTGTCACACATTTTATATGAGTTCTGCACGAGAGCAGGTCGTTTCGTCACAAAAGTCAGGGTTAGGGTTGGGCTTAGAGTCGGGGTTAGGTTTAAGCTCAGGGTTAACCCGTAATGCCGAAGCGATTCGTATCCGTTCTGCACTGGTTACATTCATTTGGTTATATTTCAGCTGTCAGTTGTGTGACTTGTGTCTGCGTTTTCCAAGCTATCATGAATACAAAATGTAGTAAAATTAAATTAGATGTAACTACATTTAAATAAATAATAAACAATACATCTGATGCATGCTTTTTGAATTTAAGAAATGTCTTGGTCCAATTCACCTATTAAGGAGGGCTGTATGGTTTTGCTGTGAAGAAATAAAATCTCAAGATTTATCTCTGAAACCTTGATTTCAGATTCCATTCCCATTTTTTAATTAAAAACAAACAAACATCAAAATAGATAATTGTATCTGCCAATATATATATATTTATATATCTATATAATATTTTAATTTGTTAGTAGATGAAGTATTCATTTTTCATTCTCTGTTGTTCTGCTTATAACTCTGTATATGAAAAGAGAAAACAGAACATCATATATTCCAGCCAGCGCTTTTGTGTGGGTTGGACTCTGAACCCATAAACACTTTCCGAGATCCCAGCAATTATGCTGATTCAGTACAGCAATTATGAAGGATTATCCGCACAATCAACCAGCGTTTGTACTTGTGCTGGCAGCGTGCATTTACATTGTGCAACAGTTGTTTATTTATCATGTTTATTGCTGAAATCTAACATTTTATCTTGCACTCCTCCAAGCTCTGGTAGACATTCAGTATCATAATAATAAAATCTTACAATAATTTTTACTTCATAATTCATAATCTCAAAAACTATACTGTAAACAGTGTTAATACAATTAGTACTATTGGCTTGACTGTGTGTTATCACGGCATGCCTGTATAATTATGCACATGCTATGTACAAAGTGTGTATTTTTATAAAGTACTATGAATACTGATTTTCTTAAAAGTCCACATCTCTAGCCATACCTATTAAGAAACATTTATATTATTAATGTTTAATAACGTCGTTATGGTCAAGTCATCTCTGTGTGTGCGGGATAACCTGGATTCTTTAGAATACATAGAGTTGCATTTACACGTTGTGACCACTGGAGGGCTGCTCAGTAACCCTATAATCGGAGCCAGCCGTGGCTGCCTGATAGAGCATGGCCATGGACGCGGGCAGAAGTCGATGTTTCTCGTGTCCCTCTTTCTTTAAATGAATTACAGAATATATTTTAAAATGACAGAATATATTTTAGAATGACAGAATATATTTTAAAATGACAGAACATATTTTAAAATGACAGAATATATTTTAGAATATATTTAGAATATAGAACATATTTTAGAATGACAGAACATATTTTAAAATGACAGAATATATTTTAGAATGACAGAATATATTTTAAAATGACAGAATATATTTTAGAATGACAGAACATATTTTAGAATGTGTTATCGATAGATACCAGCATGTGCCGTTACCGATACTGAACTCAATTTATCAACATTTTTAATTTTTTAAAATTACATGCAGAAAGATTAGGGTGGACAGATGTTGACAGGCCCGTTGCACGAAACACATCATTTTGTTGTGGGTTTTTAGTATGCAGGGTGCATATTTGGGGGTTTGGGGTGTAGCCAACACATCATTGTACATCCATCCACATCCAAATACACTCACCTCCATGCCAACTGCCCTCCCTGCACCTTGTAATGCTTAATTAACCTGGAATTTAAAATTTAAAATGTAGCAAGAATTGACAAAATAAACGTATTTGTCAAAATATAGCTGCCTTTTCTTTAGCACACACACACGGTAACAGTATCTGGATTTTAAGTTAAAGCATATAATCATTTATATGCTTTTTATTTTTATATAAAGCATAACATCTCTCAAGATGGCTGACATTTTACTTTGTGTAATAACGCGTGCACAAAATCTTGTATGTATCCTACAGAAAGCCTGACTATCCAATATCTCTGGATTTTACTGATGCTTCCATCGCGTTTCGAGGATATCCCTCTAGCAATCGGCACCGACTGCATACCTCTAGTTTTCTTATATGAATGTATGAATTAATGAAATTTATTTAACGACAGACAGTACAGAGCCATTCGTCATTCCAACATATCACACAGCAATAGAGATGGTATTCATTGCAGCGTGTTACATGGGTCTTAAGATATAAGAAGAGAGAGGAAAATATATAGAAGATAGATACCACCAAAATCTTTAATTGTGACATCCTTAGCTGTGATTTCTCAGTTCCTTTCAGTCATTTCTGTTCTTTATTAACAACTGCATTGTCATTTGCCAGTTTGGCGTAACATCCTCAGCATTGACAGTTGCTTCAATGCCAAGAGGTTGCTTAGAAATGACTAGAAACGACTAGATTTACTCACAAAATGAAATGCTAACATTCAAAAGAGCCAACACATCATGCCTTTTGTTGTTGTATTGAGAGCATGTTGTGTTGTGTTACAGTGGATGCAGTCGTCTGAATCGAACAGGGGAACGCCCATCAAGATAGAGGATCCTAACCAGTTTGTTCCTCTCAACACCAACCCAACCGAGGTTCTGGACAAGAGGAACCGGGTGAGTCGAACAATTTCATTTCATTCTTGCTTTCCTGCAAATGGGTGCTTTATAATGTGCTGCACCGTAACAACATGGGTGTGGACTCATATGAAAGGGGTTCCACTGCATGCACTTTTACAAGTGTAATCTCATATTCCAGGCAAGTGTAATCTAGACTGCTCATTTTGAAGTTGGGCTCTACACTTTTAATATAAGGTCATTACTATAATCTGGTTACATATTATCTATTACTGACCAACCCTGTATACATGTATATGTATGTAGGGTGGATTACCCTAATGTCGGCTACTGCCTAAAGGCCCAGTCGTACCTCGCGTAAAATACGGATATGGGTACGGATGGAACGTTTCACACATTCTCTCCGTCGATTACTTACGTAAATGAACACGGATCAGGGGACTTTATGATTACGTGCGAACGGATGAAACAACAGCAATACTACCAGAAAATGTGGGGGGTGCTCTTGAGGTAACGTAAAAGACGCTCGGAGGTATGAAGGCGGCAACGCATGGAACGTACCGGTGGATTACGCACGTAATTGGCCACACGTAGGGTATGAATAATATGGGACACCTAAACTATGGTAAAAACAAACTATGGTAATGTGTCTAACATTAAGTTCAACTGTTCAACACTACATTTCACTGTCCCACATCAGACAACGGATTGTCCCACATTAGGAAGCTGCAAAAACGGCATTTTTCTGCCCTTTTTCCCCCAATCCCCTCTGTGTATGTATGTAAGTATGTATGTAGAGGTGCACTGATCCAATCCTCAGATCAAAAATCTACTGCTACTAATTTTTGCAGGATCAGAACTCTGTATTGGGACTCAGTATCGGGGATCAGGACTCGGTATCGGGACTCAGTACCGGAGATCGGGATCGGACGATCGTTAAAATCAAAGGAGTGGGATCGGATCGGGAGCAAAAAAACGTGAACAGTGCACCCCTATATGTATGTATGTATGTATGTATGTATGCACCGGTATGTATGTTTGAGAATTTGAATCCATTCTTTCCTGATATATACATAATATCCCAAACGTGTCGACATGAACATAGTTTGAGAGTCTTTCCCCACTTACAAGACTCAGTAAACTTCATTCTATTTATTTCACCTTGGCGTCCTGAACCAATCTTTTGACTTCAAGGTTGTTGCTGTCCTTCTGGCGCATTCCACCAGCAGCACAGAGAACAATGACCAAGTCGACTGTCTGCTGCGGGCCACAGATGAGCTCATCGTGGCTCCGGGCCAGATGGTGACATCATTATGACGTCACCGGGAGGCAGCTCTTGGCGCTAGTTGGACCACCACGCGCGCGCGCACACACTCCGTCGCTGGTTTCATGAGGAGAAAAGGATGTAATGTGTAGTCTTGCCACTAGGTGGTAGTATATGATCGAACACTACAAGGGGATTGCATGAGGAATTCTTAACTCCACGTGGATTATTACAAATACCCACGGCTAGTGTGTGTGCGCGTGTCTTTATTATTAGCATGCCATTGTGTTCTGTTTCCCTTTGTGCCCTTCGTCTCAGCACTGGAAACAATAAAGCCTAGTTTGTCAACTTGTTTCACTGGTAATAAATATGATCACGATTCTCCCTATTAAAGCAAATATTTGCAGTGCGGTTTCTATACAGGGTGGATTGCCCTAATGTGGGCTACAGTGTAATGTAGTGTTGAACAGTTGAACTAAATGTTTACATTACCGTAGTTTGCTTTTTCCATAGTTTCACTGACATTCATTAGTTTGGGGAGGCCATTCACGCTAAATCAAAACTGGACCACATTCAATAACATTGATAATAACCAGATTCAAGTTTAACCAAAAGCAATCTAGGTAATCAAATAGTTTTGAAATGTAGCAATGGGATTACGTTTCAAATTAGAATTGGTCATGAGTAAATTGAAATTGTTGGGAAATACTTTTAAAATGTAACCATGACAACTCTGACCATCAATGGGTTGGCTCAACTTTCTCAGCCCTGGTTGAAAATTCATCTTAGACCAGTTTGTGCCGGTAGCTGGTTGACCAGCTAAGGCCAGCTGACTTCAGACCAGCTTCCACCAATTGACCAGCTAAAACCTGTTACCAGCTCAAACCAGTTCTCGCTGGATAGCTTCACAGTTACCTTGCTGCTTGCCCGCGACGGAGCTGACCCCCTCCGACCACTCCGGCCGCACGGCAGCCGTCCAACCGGCACACTCTTTATTATGTAGAACGTCTGGCCGAGTCATTCTTCAAATACGCCAATATCGATTTGATACGCTCCCGTGACCCAGCCTGGCTCGCTACAAGACGCACACATAATCAATGGAAGACCTCATGACTTTATCAGCTGATGTTGCAAAAATGTAGCGGAGAGACCGATGGCCCCGTTCCCAAGATATTTAACTCTGTCAAGCGGGTGTGGGTTTAGTCTGGGTTGAAAGCACACCGCAATGCATTCTGGCGATTTGGGTCCATGGATTTAATAAAAACAAAAATCTATTACCTGCACCGGGGTGTAGCCACAAAGCAGTTTATGTTTTTAGCTGCGCTGGTTTGTCCTCTCAATAACTGAAAAAGTTGTACACGGATCTGGATGAGGTTGTTGAAAATGACAAAAGAAAGACATGATCCTGCCCCTTGATTCACTGTGTACCATGAAAGAAATGGTAGTTGAGCTACTGTGGTGGGTCTCAGAAATATTGCAACTGTCATTTTGTTTGTTCAGATAAGAGATCAGAACCGATATGACCAGAACACGGCTGGACCCAAGTCCCAACTGTTGGCAGGAATCGTGGTTGACACAGTACCAGGACCTGTAAGTAAACACTGAACATCCTTAAATTGACAGTTCGTAAGACACATGTATGGTGCCTATGACTTAGTTCAGCGTCATGAGTGCTCCTCCACTCGCCAACATTTCACTCTGGTCTGGTCTATGCCAATTCTCTCTCTCTCTCTCTCTCTCTGTCTCTCTCTCTCTCTCTCTCTCTCTCTCTCATATAAACACCTTAAAAAGTCTGGTAAAATATGCTGGTAGTATTTAATGTATATTGCATTGATAATGCAGGGATCGCAGGGTTGAGAAATGATTGGCAATGCTGTAGAGGTCATGTAGCTCAGAGTTAGCTCTCGTTACAGGAGTTTGACATAAGCTATTCCAGAAGCAATCACTGATTGGTTGTGTGGCGACCATTACGCTTCATTAGGTTACACTGATGGCCAGTACACCTCACCACACCCATCTGCTCAATGATGAAGCAGGCATAGGGTATGTTGTTTTGTGTCAAGCTACACGGCCTATTCTCGGTAGGGTGTATATACCCAACCCATAATAGTTGCATAACCATGAGGAACGAGATCGTGCCGTCAGGCGAGGCAGCTTGCTGCCAATTTCAGGTGGAGCGCGTCCCTACGTTTCCGCCTCCTGGCGGAGCTTGTGACACAAGGAAATTGCCGCGCGTGAGCGTGCACACACACACACACACACACACACACACACAAAACCACACACACACACACACACACATCAACTTACACAGCGAAGCAGCCCGTGTTTATAAACACACACGTGTGCATGATCTGTTGCTGGACACGGTCGTGCACGCGTACACGCGCACGTACAGAATCCAATGGACCGTAGTGCACACGCGCGCGTATACGCGTGCACGAACGTGTCCAGCAGCAGATCGTGCTCACGTGTGTATGTTGATGTGTGTGTGTGGCGGGATTTGCGAGGTCTCTGTAATGAGGATGAACTTGAATATTTATTTTATATTATCGACACGGACCATTTCTACCACATATCTACTTTTTCTTCGTTCATGTTTAAATGGAGGTGTTTATCAACAGTGCACATTTGATGCAAGTGTCAACCCTCGGATGCGCGTGATTGCGCGCATACTTGTGCGGGTGCGCGCAGCCGCCCCGGCACCAGAGACCGCTCCTACTACGTATAATGAGTTCCTCCCAAGGACGCATTGGTTGCGATGCTTTTTGGCGACGAGACATTGCAGAAAAGCCGGAGAGGGTATGCAAACCCGGGCGCTGCTCGGCCTTGGGGACACACACTCTCTAACCCCTCTGCCACCGCGCACCCCACCTTTCTGAAACAATCTTGAATCTTGATAAGTTGATCACCAGTCGGCACACATGAAACAACGCCAACTCTGAGTGGCGATGATTTGGGCATAACCCATAGACTGTATGCCATAACCCATAGACTGTATGCCATAACCCATAGACTGTATGCCATAACCTCTTCCTGGCGGTCTTTTCAGGCCTTCATCGAGGAGGACGAGGAGCTGACGCGTTCGCTGCCTCCCAACCCGTTCAGCGGCCTCACCGAGCAGGTCCTACAGGAGTACAAGAAGATGGTGGAGCGCCGGCAACAGGGCATCGACCCAGGTAAACACTAGCTCTGACTGACTAACAGGGCATGGACCCAGGTAAACACTAGCTCTGACTGACTAACAGGGCATGGACCCAGGTAAACACTAGCTCGACTGACTAACAGGGCATGGACCCAGGTAAACACTAGCTCAGACTGACTAACAGGGCATGGACCCAGGTAAACACTAGCTCAGACTGACTAACAGGGCATGGACCCAGGTAAACACTAGCTCAGACTGACTAACAGGGCATGGACCCAGGTAAACACTAGCTCTGACTGACTAACAGGGCATGGACCCAGGTAAACACTAGCTCTGACTGACTAACAGGGCATGGACCCAGGTAAACACTAGCTCTGACTGACTAACAGGGCATGGACCCAGGTAAACACTAGCTCAGACTAACAGGGCATGGACCCAGGTAAACACTAGCTCAGACTAACAGGGCATGGACCCAGGTAAACACTAGCTCAGACTGACTAACAGGGCATGGACCCAGGTCAGGGGCGATTGCTTTAAGACTGCAAGGGAAGCCCAGCTTCCCCTAACATGTCAGAAAAATAAATGGTCAAATTTACTGTTTGTTGTGTGTACATGCCATTGACTAAATATGTGCTACAATGTGCTGCATTTTTCTTCATAATCGTTTTTTATCACTAACTGATACAACTTTATTCCCGGTTCTTTTCATTCTCCGTTGCGCTCTGTGTTAGCGCTGGAGTAGTGGGTTGTAACTCAGCTCATCTGAACTTA
>OMKY01251531.1:0-12066 GCA_900302395.1 Bregmaceros cantori | reverse complement strand
GTCCAGAAGAACATGTGACCACTCGGTGAGTAACTTCAAGTAGGATTTTGACTGTATTTCATCAATATTTATACAAAAAGGTTAACGAAGCAAGGAGAGTGATGTGTAACTGGTCACAGACCGACATCTAGTGGTCGAATTTTGAACTGGTGTGCGTTTTGTGTGGTTTTGTGTGTTTTTGTGTCCACGTACCGCGAACCTTCTACCAGACTTTATATACATACATATAGGCACCGGAACCTTCTACCAGACTTTATATACATACATATAGACACCGGAACCTTCTACCAGACTTTATATACATACATATAGGCACCGGAACCTTCTACCAGACTTTATATACATACATATAGGCACCGGAACCTTCTACCAGACTTTATATACATACATATAGGCACCGGAACCTTCTACCAGACTTTATATACATACATATAGGCACCGGAACCTTCTACCAGACTTTATATACATACATATAGGCACCGGAAGTGACCTGCAGAAGCGCGTCACAAAATGGCTGCCCCAGTGTTTCGCACGTAAACTCGTGTATACAACAAAAGAAAGATATGGCCGTTTTATTTTTGTATTATTACTATTTTATTGGTCTCTGGCGATTGAAGTTCAACATTTCATTTTTATTTTTCATTAGTCACATTTCATTAGTACCAGTAGCGTTTCGTCTTGCTGTATATCCTCGGTGTCTATCGACTTACTGACAAATCCATTGTCTGTGTGCGTCTCTGTATGTATGTGCGTGTGATGGGTTGACGAGATTGTGAGTCATATTGTTCCTTCTATTAGTGTTGTGTTGCTCTGCATGAAAAGTACTATATAGTTTGATTTGATCATTTTTAATGTATGTGTGTTTTGCATGCAGACACCTACAGAAGTGTTAGTGTGGGACTAATTAAAGTCTGGGGTGTCTGGCGGAGGGATACAACAAACTCGGCGTGAATTAATGGCGGAGCGTCGGTCAGCTGTGACGAGGCCCAGACAGATGTAAATGTGATTTGCTTGTTTGGCAGATGTTAGAAAGGAAAACAATATTAGGATTTATTTTTCACTCCTCCACACAGCGTTTCATCTGAGAGGGAACTTCATTTGAAGAATCCAGCTAAGGGTCGTCTGATTTGGGAACAAAACACTCTCCATACTTCAGATAGCACGTCGTGCGGAGTTCCTTTGACATTTTGCTGCTGTGCCAATCACTAAATCACTAAAAAACACTCGCACTTCGTCACCTTAACTCCTTCAGTGCGTCCCATTGCCAGGGTTCCTTTCAACCAGATATGGGCAGAGTAGCCATACAAATGAATTAACTAAAAGTATTGTTACCTCAGCAAAATATTACTCAAGTAAAAGTAAAAAGTCAAATAGTTACTCAAGCAAAAGTTAAAAGAACTGCGCAAAATAGCTACTCAAGTAGCGCAAGTACCAAGTAACTTTCAGTGAAAAATGAATAAATTAGGACAATTAGGAAAGTGCCTGAGAGAGAGAGAGAGAGAGACCGAGAGCGAAGTGGCCGAGAGGGAGAGCGCGGAGAGAGAGAGAGAAAGACTGAGAGAGCACCGCGGGTTAGTTAACCACTGATGTAATGGGCCGGCTGGCGGGCATCGTATGCTAACAGCCCGCTAGCAACCGGGTATTGTCCCAATATGGCAGAGGTCTGGGGTTCTATAATACTGCTTCCGAGAGCCTACTATTGACCGCAATGGGGTGACGTCACGCACCTATCGTCCCTTTATAGTCCAAGGTCCCAGGGCAAGCTGTAGCAAGAACATTTTAAAAACTGAGTGCATTTTGGGCCACAAATTCAAGTTAATCCTCTCCGATTCCCCACACAGGCTGCTATACAGACACACACAAAATCATCTACACATAAATGCAATGAGGGGACTATAGCTGGCTGAATTGTCTGTATTGGACGTATCTTTGACCGATCCACCCCAAATGTAGCGTTTTGATGAATCACTGTAGTGTATGATCAACATTAGACACGCATCGAGTGGATGAGAAGTCTTAAATCCACATCACCAACCTGTCATCCTTGCTACAGTGACACGCCACATTGTAAAAGAACTTAATTTATTATTAAAACAAAATCTAAACCAGGAATAAATACAAAACAAATACATTTTAAAAATTGACCCCATGAATTCAACGATCATGAAACTTAAATCAACGCAGAACAAATAAAAATCATAACCCATCAGGGGGATGACGACGGATCAATTTCTCGGTGCATTCACCTTTAAATTAATTTAATCTTCAAAAATTGTGAATTTAAATGATTTTCAAATTAAGATAAGAAAAATTCCATGCAAATCATTAAAGTCCCTTATTTTAAAAAAAATAATGAAATGTAGGCTTTGGAAATATGAACCTCCAAATAAAATGATGAAATATGAACCATCATAGGGACAGCCTGGCAAACCAGAGACCAACAAATCGTGCACCCATCGCTCGTGGCGGGACGGTCTGGTGGATCTGGATCGACCAGCCCAACCAATCAGACTGTGGTCCACGTTTGGGCGATCCAATCAGCGCCCGGTTAAGGCGGGCATTGTTCGACTGAAGACGTGGGCCTCCACGTCACTTGTCACACCTACCGCGCTGTGATTTGATAACTTCATTTGATTGCCACACCTTTTCTCCAAACGGCTTACTCCAGACCCAATGATTGTTCTAAACGCGTGCGATGCATGGGCGACTCATTTGTTCTGGCACGCCAGGCTAAGGGACATGGGGTGGGCCGGTTCAGCGGCTTAGATCCCTCCGGCAAAGAAACAAAAAGACCCAACAAGCCTAAACTGAAATTCAAGTATTCAACGACAGCCATACATTCATAATGTGCAGACCGTTCACCTTTAAAACAGATGAACCGATGTTTTAAGACTAGATCAAAACTCTTCAGCACTAAGGGTAGCGGTTGTCAATCAAAATGGACAGTTAAGATTAAGATGCAACACATCAGTTATAGAAAAAGAATGAAGAGCGCATGGTGTTAGATCGGATAATTTGGCGCCATATTTGCCATGATGTAAAGTTTGAATCCCCAAAACGATCCGCTTTTTCTGTTAGGGCTAGTTTAGGGACTAGCGGCTGAGGTTTTGGTAGGACCCTAACAAAATAAGCGGACCGTTTTTTGGGTATTCGCACTATCGTCAAAATTGCCATGTCTCAAATGGCGGACACATCCAAGATGACATATCTGTCAGGGACATAATAAAAACCTTGAATTTGGAGCCCTGAAGTACACGTTACTGAAATGTAACTTGTAGACGCCTCCATTAACCTGATTGGCTACAAGCTGTCACAAGTGTCACAAGTTTTGTGACATTAAAGCCTCAAACACCACACGTGCAACCCAAGCTATGGCCGTGTCCGTTCGCTCCCCATATCCTATATAGTGCACTATATGGGGAATTCTCCATGTACCCTATATAGTGCACTCAAAAGTATCCCACTATGCACCATGAATAGCAGTGAGGATCGAGGTGCGAGACGTTTCAGACAAGACTTCAAAAACGGCACTGTGGGAGTAAATAGCGACCGACCACAGCAAAAAGCACTATAAATGAGTGCACTATATAGGGTGTAGGGGATAAAGAGCGATTTCGGACACAGCCTATGAAATAAGATGGACCGAGGAGGTGTACTGATTTCAGAGACTTGCGATGGACTCTCGTGGTCGTTTTGAGCAGACAGATTAAAACAGAACAGCCAAGTCCAACACAACACCAGTTAACTGCTGGGGCCGTATAGATAGATATTTGCTTATGAGACGCTGCACACGTGCGGCAGATGTACTGAAACGCAAGGTTTCGTTCAATTGTTTGGCAATACATTACAAAACAAAACAGATTTCTATGAATTATCACTCGGTGAATCATCGACATCTGTAGTCATTATTCTGCATACATCGTCCACACACATCAATTTTCGTGTACGCAAACGGTTACATTAAGACCACCCAGCCTGGAAAGGCCAGAACAAAACGTTCATGCTAGTCGCTCCCGGTCGTCAGTCTGGATTAAGCAGGGTGGAGAAAGGGGAGGATCCAAATCATGTTATCCAATCACAGCGCAGTAGGCGTGACGGGGTGTAGGAGGAGAGTCTCTGAACATTCTAAAGGCCGATTCGTAACCTACGTGTGGCCAATTACGTACGTAATCCGTACGTACGTTCCACGCATTGCCGCCTTCATAACTCCGATCTTTTACGTTACCGTGTGCAACAACAGCTGTTTATACTCTATAGCGCCCCCACATTTTCTGTTAGTATTGCTCCGTTTCATCCGTTTGCACGTAATCGCAAGGTCTCCAGATCCGTGTCAATTTACATACGTAATCGACGGAGAGAACGTGTGAAACACTCCATTCGTACCCGTAGTTTACGTAAGGTATGAGCAGACCTTAAAAACCGAGGTGCGTACCAAACTCGGCCCACGTCACGCCTCGCACAAGGGGCTGTGATTGGACCAAACGAATGACACCGATTGGGTCTCTGGATTGGGTCTCTGCTTGGTCCAGACCCAACGACCGTGAGCGGCGAGCGATGCCTTAACACTTAGTTGGTTCTGGCTCGCCAGGCGTACAGCCATCTGCATATACATTTTTGGGAGCTAGTACAAAAACACACTGCTGCAAGCGAACATACCAACCACCCCCTCAAGGTGAAAGGGGCACCAAACTAATGCCATGGCAGTGTAACAACGATATTACTGGTGATAGATTCAACGACCCCAGAAAATAGTCAGGATTGGAGTGAAGCGATGGGTGGACGAGGAAGAAATAAGCTACAACATATGAACACAAATAAGACATTCAATGCAAGGTGCTACGTGTTAGGAATAGGTTAGAACCTGGGTTTAGCCTCGGTTTAAATGCTTCCAATGGTTTTCTAGGTCGTCCCAAAAGGTTCAGTTGGGGGATTTTGGACATCAAGGTGTATGGAATGACTGGCAGGAAAGAAACTTTAAGACTAGGAATAGAAATGGATATGAAACAGTATGAAATGTTTTGGAATGTTTTACTAAAGTACTTGTACACTGAAGTCTTAATATTCCCCTAAAAAGCGTTTTGTAAATTTTATAAATGAGCCCAAATTTTAATACTTAAACATTCATACCGCATGTATGTAATATACATGCAGTTAAGTTATACCTCACCACTTCACGACGTTCACATCCACTGTATTGGGGTAAATACAATAGACATATTCAAGTCTATTCATCGGCCACAGATAAATCAAAAGACTTTTAAACTTCAATATAATGCATTCTCTACATGTTCGTCAGACCACGAGGCGACCCCCAAAATGTCTGCCGCCCCCCGCCCCAAGCTGTGACGTCACAATGCAGAACCCCTGGCTGGCATGAATGTCATTCACTTTGATGTGAAACATCCCAACTAAGCCTTAATGTTTACTGGAGATATGATACACAACACCACTCACACAAAGACACATGCACGCAGGGCTGCAAGGCAATTATTTTAACACTCGATAAGTTGCAGATTTATTGGGACCGAGATCGTGACGTCACTCGTGGAACCAGAGAAGTTTACATTCCTCCGCGCGCGCGGTGCGCACGCCGACATGGCCGGGAATCGCTGCGTTAAAGGCTGTGGAGCATCATCGCGCAAGTTACATTTCTTTCGTTTCCCCAAATGGAACCTTACCGCAATCCGACGAGACGGGAAGACGCCGTCTTCATGGCTGCTGTTGGACGAGAAGAAACTGACCATCGACTGCATCGCGGGCGGGACGAGGGTGCGTTTGCTACATTTCTATTCAGGTTCCATTAAAGTCACCTAAAATATTCGTCAAATGAGTGTAGTAATAGTAGTATTTCAGTGCTGCGTTTCCTTCGCACAGAGTTCGTGCGCCCGAGATGGCTCACAGCGCTGCGTGTAGAACCACGTGACCGTGTATGGACCAATGAGGTGGCCGCATTATCTCGGAGGCTCCAGCTTGTAGCTTAATGGAACGTGCAGGTGCACCAGTCGAATGCGAACTGGGAGCGGCTGTTGACATTCGAGGCCGCTCCTAATACGTATAAAGAGCTCGTCTGCAAGCGATGCGATGAGTTTGGAAGCGGACTCGAACACAAGTGACGCGATCGCTCGATCCTAATGGAAACGATTAGTCGATTCTCATAAAAGTTAAAATATTCTCAACAATTAAAAGGAATTCATCTTGTCAACTTGAAATATTGTCACATTTGCTTCTTCTTCCGCACCAAATGTACAAACAATTAAGTCACTTCCCTTTGAAACTTCAATTCATGTTTTTCAGGAATTATCCTAATTGAATATTTCATATTTTCAAGTTATTTTCTTTTCCCGCCGTTTTTCATCATTGTTGGATAGAATTAGATAGTTGGGTTTAAGCGTCGGGGGAAGACATCGCAGGCAAGCAGACGACGGGAGAACTCGGGGCACTGCAGACGCTGCTGCGGTAGACACAGCGCCATTAAGATGAATGGGGGTGCGTTAACTGGGGTGTCCATAACCAATCATTATGTACAATCGGGGGCAGTGTCAGTACATAAACCTGCTGCCAATGACAATGATTCAATTCCTTGGTGATTATCGATTATTACATTTGCCGCCGATTAATTTTTATAAATTGGTCACCGATTGATCGCTGCAGCCCTGTCGCGCACACAAGCACGCCTGCACAGCCAAAGCCACATTAAGACATGAAACTTAAAATCTGCCTTAGGATGAAAAGATCCCGAAATGACTGAGGGTGCATATTGGCAAGTACTTCACAATACTTTATCCAAAAAAAGATGTAAAACAATAATTTCTAGCCCCACATGTGCATTTATGGGAACACAGTCTAAAACATGCGTCTGCTGAAGATGTGAGGACTCGGTCTCCCCCTCGGTCCTCCCAAACGTTATTTTGCACCGATCCGATCCTCAGATCCGTGGGCGATCAAACTTTTTTTCCCAAGGATCGGGACTGGTGATTTTGTCCCCATCAGGATCGGTAAATAAGTCAGGCAGCATGCCAAATGATTGTTCATTACTTTGACTCTTATTGAAATTGACAATTGTGCCAAATCCTGGGTACTACCAATTTTTGCAGGATCAAGACTCTATCAGGGATCGGGGCCCTAGTACCGGAGAACGGGATTGGCCGATCCTTAAAATTAAAGGATCGGGAGCAAAACAACGTGATCAGTGCACCCCTACTGGCAACAGTCTACTGGGGGGGATGGGGGGGTCAGATTTTTTGATTCGATAGACTCCAGACCTAAACGCTCGTTCAAGCAATGCGTGGACGGTTCGTTTGGTCACACAATGAATCGCTCCAATTATCAGGAAATGGATCACATTAATTTTTAGTAAATTTGCACCTCGTTCTGATATTAACCACAGCCCCCGTGTCAGGGCCAGGGGAAATTGTTTGGAACTTGGACCCAAATTTAAAGTAGGACCATGTTTCGTCAATGTAACGCGTACCTCAAACTAAGACTAATTTGCTAAAATCTTATTGTGTGTGTGCGCGCAGTATTGGGCAAGTAAACGCAACCAAAAAAAAACAGCAGTGCCATTTTGTTCACAAACTCAGTAATCTGCCAACATCACCAGAATACTTCAGTTCCTCCTCACCTTGCCAAGTGATAGCAGCATTCGTACACCCATAACCATTTTTCACAACTCACCTGTTTACAAGTTAACGCTGGACGTTATCCGTCATTCATATTAATACTAATAAAACATCTTGTAGACGGCTCGTGAGCGCCGGTCCATAAATAAAAAGTAGTACGTTGGTAGTAAAAAATAGTTCAAAAACGTTTGTTGCTTGTGTCGTGTGGCGTTTGTGCACATGTCTCGGTTCTTGGTAATGGAAGCACTGTAGAAGAACAGGGACCAGGTAAGTCTCGCAGCCGATATGAAACATGCTCTCACAGGTGTGAGAGATGGAAGGGATTCCAGTCACCCCGCGCTCCAAATGCCCGGGCAAACATCTTAGTGTTGTAAGGCAGTCCATGGCTGCTATGCAGTTTGGAGATGCTAGGGGGCAGAGTCGGTCTGCTATGTTCAGGTCTCTGGGCGTGGTTGAAGATTGCTTGGGGGGTGATCTGCTATGCAGCCATCAAGTATTGATGGTAAAAGAGTCCAAATAACGACGTGGAGAAGAGGCAGGCAGCGATCCACCACGTGAGGAAAGACAGGACCCCTCGGAAGAGCAGGGGGCTGAACACAGTCCTCAGCCCGCCCAACGCCACCGACAGCTGGGCGACGCCCGACGCAGACGCCAGCCCTGAGGCCACGCCTGCCGGAGGTCCCGAGGTGCTTAGCGGTGGCGACGCTGTCAGTGATTCTACTGCGGGGTCCGGGTCCATGGGGTGGAGGCAGGGGAGGTCGTCCTGCGGGTAGATCCACCACGAGTGCCCACCTGTGGTAGAGACAGGAGAAAACTTGGTTCCCTTCCTCCCGAGCTGCCCCCCGATGGCAGGAATTTAAGAAATCTAATGGAAGTCTAACATGCGAAGGCCATTCAGAAGGCCAACCAAGGGCTGTCTGGTAAACAGGAGTGGGAATAATCTAATTTGCATCGCTAATGGTCAGCTTGTGTGATTTACATGCACAAGCCGTACGTGACGGTGATATGATTGGCCCACATCAATCATCAGTGATGGCGGCCACCGAAGGAAGTGAGACACAGTCTGATGCTGGTGCCGTGGAGAGAGGATAGGTTCCCCACTCTGACTTTTGGTGTTTGCGGAATGATCCAATGTGTATTTGGCAAACGGTGACTGCTAACGGAAAACATGATGAGGCTAACCCCCAATTTCCATTGCGAGCGACCAGCGACAGCGACCCCTGTCGTGTGAAAACTCACCCTGTTCTAAATGACGATGCCATGGAAATGACTACTACACTAAAACAGTGGAACTTCTTCCCAACCCTGTTAACAAGCTGGTTGACAACTGACTGACAGCACTTTTCGTTTCAGGTTTCTTGCTTTCTTGCTTTCTTTTACAGCTCTAAATTTCACTATATACAATCACTTATCGGTATCTGTTCACTGGGCAAAAATCAGTAATCAGTAGCGGGCCAAAAAAAAAAAAAACCCTCATTTTGGTCGACCCTCACTTCTTTGTTTTACGGCTAAACCACTTAACTAATCTGATTTAACACCCAGTTATTTCGTCCTCACCCAGCGTTTTGTACTCACCCAGTGTTTTGAGTAGTAACGTGGAATGTAGCAGCATCACCAGCGGCGCCACGTACTGCAGCGCGATTACACACAAATAATAAAACACGCGCGCCACCTACAGGGAGAGAACAGTTAGTATCAAAATGAGCACCAAAGTCACATATGCCAAGACGAAGGAATTACAGGTTAACCCTAAGCATATTAGCCGTGGACTGTATATAAAAATGGACACCGCCTTCGTTTAGATGTCTGTGCCTACTTCCGGGTTGGTATGGTCCTCAGGCTAGTGGAGCCTAGTCTCTGAAAACCGAGCCCTATGGGAATTCCAATACAAATATGACAATCTTAGCAGCCTGTTTTAGCCTATTTAAAGATCTTTCCTAATTTATTTTTTAATGTATATTGGCAGGATAATTATCGGTTAATTGTAAGGGTTCATAATTCCACAAATGCGCCAGATTTCGCGTTAATATTTTTTATTTCAGCTCCCATAGGATCCCATTCATTCTGACTGTGTCGTTGGCGCCCCTAGCGGACAGTACCACCGGAAGAAGTCGCGTGTGGGGTGTCTCTCATATACTGTATAGCTCTCTCTATCTCTCCTTGTCTCGGATATACGGGTAGTTTCAACAATGACACGCAGCCAGCGGCACAACCCGAGTTTGTTCACAGCAATGGGATGACGTTAAGCAAATATCACCCTCAGCCTGTTCATATTGCCCGCAGAGCCACTTTTAAAGATGTCTGCCGCCCCAAGCTTGTGACATCACTATGCACAAGCCCTACATGGTGTCATCTTGTCCCTCACCATGGTCTGGAGGTCTATGGCACTGATGCGTCCCGCCTCCTTCTTCATCTGGTCCACCTGCTTCTGGGCCAGGTTGAGGTAGGCCTGGAGGTGCTGCCGCATCAGGGCCAGACGCAGCACGCACAGGGCCAGGATGGTCCACAGGCGGAGGGTGTCGAAGGTACGCTCGGTCATCCTGGAAAACAACGCCCGCTCAGTAACAAACAGCTTCTTCCCACGCGCGGTGATGCTGCTGAACGCAGGCAGGGGGTAGTTGTGCTAGACCGTCGTGAGACAGGTTAATTTTACTAGTGGTCCACCGATCCTCAGATCTGTGATCGGGGGCCGATCAGACTTTTTTCCAAAGACCGGGACTCGTGAATTTGTCCCGATCAGGATCAGTAAATGAGTCGGCGAACGCTCCGCTATGGAGAGTGGATGATGGTGCACTCTGCCAGCAGCACTTGCTGCTGCTGTGGGATGATACTCATACTGTGTAGAGAATTATGAAGTTCTGCTCCGCTGATATGTGTTATTATTTAGGGATATCGATAAGAACATAACCAGAATAAAGTTCTGCTCTAGTGATATCACAAGCAAAGCAGGATCAGGACTTGGTATCAGGACTCAGTACCGGAGATCAGGATCAGCCGATACTTAAAATCAAAGGATCGGGATGGGATTGGGAGCGGATTGTGGATTTATCTTTCACCTGCGTTGCATTTAACGGGTAAACTTGAAGTCCCACAGCATCACAAACAATAAAAATAACGAGTGAAAACTCAAAATATGATATGTTAGCACGGAAGAGTAGGCTCTTGGAAATGCTAAGAAGATAGTGAAACGGCAAAAGTTTGCAATATTGAAATTGCAAACTTTTAATAATTAATGTTTCAACACGATTAATCGATGATAATAATTGTTAGTTACATCCAAATGCCACAGCGCCCGGCTGACTGCAGCGACGCTCTTCTCAATTAAACCAGATTAAAAAAGAAACAGCTTAGCTTTCCAACCTTCTTCCGTTGGACGCGTCACCGCTCACTGGAGACAACAACACACACTCCAACGTCTCCTATACGACGGAGCAGCTGCAGATCGAGTACACCAAATAATTCCCCCCTCTTTTTAATTACATATTTGCATTTCTGCAGCCGGGCGGGCATCCGTGTGTAGTGGCTCACGGCACATATGGCTTAAAAACGCACAACAGTTTCCTCCGAGTGCTCGTTTCCACTTGGTGAAGTGCATCCGCCTGAGTTGACACGTTTAGCCAGAAAATACAAAAATTAAAACATTTTCATACCTGGAAATTGTCATTAGTTTGTGTTGGAGGAAACACATTCCAAAAGGAAAAATAATGATTACAATATTATTTAAAAAATAAAAAAATAATAAAAAATAAAAAATAAAAAATTATTTAAAAAATATGTAATTATGTGGATATTAATACGGGTGCACCGTTCACGTTTTTTTTTGCTCCCGAGTCCCGATCCGCGATACAGAGTCCTGATCCTGCAAAAATAGGTAGTACCCAACCTATTTGGCACAATTATCAATTTCAACAATAGTCAAAGTAATGAACAATCATTTGGCTCGCCGACTTATTTACCGATCCTGATCGGGACAAAAATCACGAGTCCCGATCCTTGGAAAAGGGTTTGATCGGCCCCCGATCACCAATTTTAGGATCGGTGCACCACTAGATATGAATCTATGTTGCATGAATGCTCAATAAAAACTATGTATTTGCATACACAGAGTTTGCTACACACGTTTCACCAATCTGGCTTGGTTTACTCTGGGTTTAAGCCAAAACCCAGGTGTTTCACCAACCTGGCTTGGTTTACTCTGGGTTTAAGCCAAAACCCAGGTGTTTCACCAACCTGGCTTGGTTTACTCTGGGTTTAAGCCCAAACCCAGGTGTTTCACCAACCTGGCTTGGTTTACTCTGGGTTTAAGCCAAAACCCAGGTGTTTCACCAATCTGGCTTGGTTTACTCTGGGTTTAAGCCAAAACCCAGGTGTTTCATTTACCGTCTCAACGACCAAGCTTCATAACCTCCGATGGCTACTCCATGGGCTGTGTCTGAAATTGCTCTCT
>OMKY01251525.1:2041-12244 GCA_900302395.1 Bregmaceros cantori | reverse complement strand
AACATCGACTGTGGATACTAATAGTATTTCTGTTTTTCTCTGTTTGTCCCAACATGTCCCGACTGACTCATCATCATCATACAAAGGTAAGAACCTCAGTCTGTTCACACCTCACACTCACTTCATTACACATACCACAACAACACATAACACATATCAGATACAACACCAATACCAGGTTTTTCCATAATCCTTCATCCAAGCAAGTCCTTGGGTCGGAATGGTGTGCCCCAGTTCGGGTTTGGAGTGAACTTTGACCCCTTAGCCGGCTTGATGGTTTGTGTCGTCTCTTTCAAAACCCTTTCCTCTGCCAGAAGTCAATGGCTGTGTCCGAAATCGCTCCCTATCCCCCATATAGTGCACTATGTGGAGCGCATGCCATTTTGTAGGGGGGTCCGAATTCTCCATGTACCCTATATAGCGCAAAAAGTATCCCACAATGCACCGCAAAATAGTAAGCATCGGATGTACCCTAGATGGAGCAATATAACCCATAAGGCATTGCGAGACGTTTTAAAAATGACCTAAAAATGGCGCAGCGGGAGTAGTTAGCGACCGACCACGGCACATAGTTATAAATGTAAGTACTTTTGACTTTTTGTGATGATTTTTGAATTTTATAATTATATTTTTTATAATTATCAACGCCGCCGACTCTAGTGTCCGAAATCTCGGCCGTTGCTGTTGAGTGCACTATAAGTGAGTGCACTATATGGGGGGTAGGGAGTAGTGAATAGCGAACGATTTCGGACGCTCCCTATGTCTCTTCCTCTGAAATAGTTCTCACATAGACAACTTTTAGATTGGCCTCAGTTTAATTGGAAATCTTCAAAACAGCATGTTTTAAGTTGTTCTATACACTGTTTGCTGCCTCTCTGGATCATGCCACCATTAACACCACTACCCCCCCATCCCTCCCCATATAAACATATGTCACATATAATCTCTCTCTCCCTTGTTCTCATTCTTGCACTCTTTCTCTCTCCATCTTTCTCTCTCCATCGCCCTCTCTCTGTATCTCTCTTCATTCTCCCTCTCTCTCTCTCTCTCTCTCTCTCTCTCTCTCTCTCTCTCTCTCTCACACTCTCTCTCTCTGCTCTCTCTCTATCTACGTTTTCTCTCTCTCTCTCTCTTCCTGCGTCTCTCCCCCCTTCCTCTCTTCCTCCTTCCCTGCTGCTCGTCAACAGACTCCATTGCCTTGCTCCTGGAGCTTTTGAAGCCTCATTAAGCCTTACCTGATCCCACCACACAACATACACACACACAACACACACACACACACACAACACACACACAACACACACTTATAGAACACGCATACAACACACACAGACACACACATGCAACAGACACAAGACACACACAGAGCTAGAGCACCCACCCACAGACACCAACATATGATGGTTAATGGTGTTTTCATGATGGCACACAGGTTGTTGTACTTGTTGAAGGAACATGTCAGATAAAGGAGATAAACTAATGTCATTAATTAGATGAGACAATGATGATATCCAATAGCATAGCTCGGTATATGTGTGCATATATTAAGTATACAACTAATCATTTATTTGATTGACTAATTCCCCTTTTTTACTGACAAATCAATCTGTTAATGTTCCCCTTAAAATAGCTAAGACTGTGTTCTCGCATTGGAATGCAAGACCTCCTCAGCCCCCACTTTGAAGAATCAAACTCTCTTCCCTGTGAACTGTTGATTGCCCAATGTTTTGATTGGTCGAACTCTTGATTGGAAGAACTCTCTTTCTCGACCAAATAATACTACTTTGCTCGACCAAATAATACTGTAACCTCATTGGATAGAAGGATGTTCCTGTGTTGTGATTGATTGAGTTCATGCATTCTGTAATAACTGTGATGTTCTTCTGAAATGAAACCTCAGAGCGATTCGGATTTCGGACACACCTCCAACCTGAGTGATGTCCACTTGCCTCGGACAGAATACTAGCTTCGATTAGCCATGTTACTGGGAGTACTTGGCTATAGCGTATCTTTTATAATACTAGCATTTCCATTTTAGTATTAGCATAGAAGAGCCTACTCTTCCATGTTAGCTTATAACATATTTCATTTGTCATCCAAACCTCCTATCATTACTATTATTATCTTTATTGTATTGATGTGTACACGTGTGCGTGTGTGTGTGTGTGTGTGTGTGTGTGTTGAATAATATTCCAAAATGTAAATTTTGACTTGTAATTTGGAGAAGCCACACTTTAGGGAATGATCTGGCAGTGAACAAGCTGATGAATTAAACATGAGCTGATGAATTAAACATGTCAATAATGCACAACTTTAACACGTGCCAAATATTCAGGGGCTCGGTGTTGTCGATGCCAAAGAGAAGCGGATCGAATTGTGGTGGGTTGAAACAAGTACTGTTTCTAAGTGTATCTATGTTGTACAATGCTGCCTGCATGTGCAACATTTGGGGGATATTTACAACGATGCGAAGAGAGTCTGGATTGAAGATATGTCTGTGCAGAGTGTTGTAACCTGTTGATGACGAAGATTGATAGATTGGATTGAGATACTGCAATTTTTTTTTAATGTGTGATTTGCCCTGTCACAATATTCAGTATGTCAAGTTCAATAGCTTTTTATTTGTTGTTTCCTCGTCACTCCCGCTGTTTATCTAAATTAATTTCGGTTTAATTTTGAATTTCGATTTTCGGCCCATTTTGCCACGATTTTTGAGTCGTGCGACTTTTCCTGAAATCAGGCCGAATTTTGGGCCGATTGTTCATCTCACGTCGTGTAGTGTACGTCGGTTCATCAGAAGCGATTAACACCCCCCGATCAATAGGGAGAATATCAAACATGTTTGAAATTCAGTCGGGTCAGGAGGACGGGGGCCAATTTACCTGTCGCACTACGCATACGCGAACGTAGCTGTTGAAGGGAAAATACAACAGCAGAACAACAGTAGCCATGGCAACACGACGCTGGATGTCGGAGTTCATTTTCATTTCATATGTCATAAGGCACACAAGTAATTGAATAGAGGTACAGGTACCAAGCTAGCAAAAAACATACACTCGTACAGTGTGAGCAGCAGCTTTGTGACACGATCAAAAAAAAAAAACGCACAGTGTACGCCCGACTTTACTGAATGATGTGTGCACTGATGCTTAAACTTCATTAAATTTCAGCGCTGTACTCACTGGAAAAGAAGTTTGTTGTTGCCTCGGGAACATAGCGTGGGCTCGTTTTTGAGCTAATTCATTTGATTTGTTGTGGTTGTGTCTTTTTCTGTTTTTTTCCCCAAACGAGACATATTTGTGTATGGACGTCATGTTCATGTTGGACAAGCAACTGAAAGAAATTCCTTGTTATTTTAATAAAATCACATTCATTGATATCAACTATCGCAATCATTTCTTGGCAAATTTATCACCCAGAAAAATGTTGTGTAATTGTGACAGCCCTATGCGCGGTTAGCCTGGCAAGCCAAACCAAATTAATCGCCCACGTATCGCTCGAACTTGCATTTGGGTCTGGAGTCGATGGGATCTTTAAAAAAAAAGTTTTGGTTTGGCTTGCCCTGCTACTAACGTCTGTGATATACTGAATGGACACATATTGCGACCCTTGGACGAACCAAAAATGGATCTGATAAGCAGTTAAACTTTGTCATAGTGGTTTGAATGTGCACTGGGCTGCACTGTGACAGAGGCACTCTGGGAGCTGGTCTATAAGCCACTAGTATTGTTACCTTGCCACCATTAATCACATAAGAAGCCTGTTACCGTTACCAGATCAACCGACTTTTAAAGTATTTTTTGTTTTGTTTTTCATTCTTTGAGAGAGATAATGATAGGATTAAATCGGAAACTGGTATGAAAAGTCAGAGGGAGACAAAAGAAAAGCCGTAGAGGGGATTAGAACGCACAGCATGCACTCTATGGTCTGGGGGACGCCCCGGAGCAATCAACCTTTTAACAGAATTGATGCCCGGCAAAATTATTCTAGTTTTTTATTTGGGTGCCGGCTGCTGAGCTGTGCAATTGAACAACAAGGACGTCATAGATTTAAGAATGCAGACTGAGAACAGTCCAGATAGTTTGTGGGACATCTCGTCCCAAAGGTGGTTGACTGTGGTCGTCTGTAACTTTTTGTTCTTCACAGACAAACAACCATACGCAACCGGAAACAAAAGCTCCTTGACGGAAATAAAAGGTGTAAAAAAGAAAGCCAAAAAAAGGTTGTACGAAAACAAAGGAGTCACTTATGAAAGATAATGTCATGACTCCGACGGCAGCAGTCGTAGCTTCTCATAAGCTCTACGCACGCCGCGTGCGGCGCGTGCCACCACGCACCTGTTACCTTCTGTGTCTGATGGATGGCGTGGACCTCATCAATTCACACCGGCTGACACCGCTCCATCTGCTCCTCGCTCTGCCTTTTAATTTGCCTCTCGGTCAGACACGCACACACACACACACGCGTGCGCACGACCTGGCGTGCTCCGCAAATGGCTGTTGTCACTTTTCCTGGGTGTGAGATATAGCCTCATTTAGGCATTAATTAGAATGTTGACAAAGATGTGCGTTTGTCATCACCCCTCGTCCTCCCACTGTGTGTGGGTGCGTTTGTCTCTTTCCAATGTTCTCTGTCTGTTTTGGGACAATGGGGCATATTCAAGCACCTCTCACCGTTTGTAAAATGGGGAAATTGCTCAGGTGCGTGGCATCAAATATAAGTGTCGGCGAACCAACGTTTTTTTAGTTATTACAGATTAATTGTTGAAACGAGCAGGCTCTGTCAGAATTCCATTTTTGGAAGATTTTCTTACTGACTTGTGCCTGTCCCTGCTGACATTGGCGAGCTTGGGGCGCGGAATGAGCTGCCATCAAAGTGGCCATCAGAGTGGACCAAAGTGGCTGAATTTGTCACACAAAACGCACACCGGTTCCAAATCCACTTACTAGAGGTCACTTTGTGACACATTATCCACCATGCTTTGCTCACCGTTTTGCATAAATATAGTTGAAATACATTCAAAATCCGTCTCGAAGCCGACGTGGTCACACTGGACCAATGGCATGGCTGCTTCCACTAGTAACTCTGACAAAAATGAGTAAATGGAACGGGTTGTGCAGATAATTTCATCGTGCGTTTGTGGGGCATATATCCACACTAGAACATTTGGGTGTGGAATAGCAAGCGCAAGTTATCACCATCATTTTTTAAATAACTCGGTAGGTGTGTGCTCCCACTAAATAGACATGTTGAAAAATAGTCGAAGATGGCAAGAATCAACGTGGGCAAACTTATTTGAGTTTGACGAATTGCCCTTCCAACTTTTCCCACTTGTGTGGCCGTGGGTAGCTCAGTCTGTAAGACATGATGCGTGGGGTTCACACAGACTCGTCAGCAACTCTGCCTCATGTCTCATTCCGTTTCTTCGCCCACTTTTCCACCAAGACGGTACAATATAAATCAATAAAAACAGACTTCAAACTCCGAGACAAGTAAAAGTTCTAAACTTGCTCTGTACTTGAGTGCTCTGTATTCTGTACTCGTCAAACTCAAAATACAGAAATGTTGACTACACTTGAGACGAAGAAATACAAAATAAAGGTTATATATCAAGATATACTCGGAATAAAAGGTACCAAGTCAAATATGTAACTGACAAAAATTCACTTGATATAACATTACAATTTTGAATCATAAAATCGAAAAATGGCACTTGTGGCAAAAAAAATAATAAATAAATGAATTAAAAAAAATATATATATATATATATATACAAACCAACAAATAAACCAGTTAAAGTTAAGAAATGAATCAACGATACCCCACACATGCTTCTCAAAGAACACATGCTCTACTCCAAACGAGTCTCTCCACCTTCCCCTTTTCCGTGGAATCTTCCACACATTGTTTCGAGTCTGATCGATCTCCTCCGCGTGGAATCAATGTCCACACCACAGCCAGACGCATAATTCAAAAGTTTCCCAACCACTTTTTTATGTGCTCTGTGCAGGCAATTAGACTGTCGGGCATGTAAGATACTGCTGAACCAGGAACAGCTATGCTGCTCGGGAGGGGATTTGAATGTTGAGTGGATTTGTAAAATATGAAGTGGGGAAAGAAGCGCCGTATCAAAGATATGTTTTTTTTTTTTTTTAAACCTCCATCTGTCATTCTGAAAGTCTGATAGAAGTGTGAGCCCAAGAACATGTTCTGTCAAGGTGTATTTTTGCTAATTTTATTCTAAACGTGAAATACTTCACATACTTGAAGTAGCCTACCCAGATTGGATAGTTTTCACGTATTAAATGCAGTGATTTAAAGTGTGAATCCTGAATATGATCGACTTATTTGGTTAGGGTCCCTCCAAAACCTTAGTTACTAATCCCTAGCCTAACCCTAAATAACCCTAACAACTTACCACAGACCCCTGACCTAACCCTAACAAAAGGGCTGTTGCACGATGACTTTATGGTTGTATCATTGTGGTCAGACGAACAGGATATTTTTGCATTATATTTGCATAGCATTGTCCGCTTAAAGATCTTCTAATATTGATTTATCCATGGTAATATGCTATCAATTGCCAGCAAATGGCAGCCTAACTAGGTCCATTGTATTTGCCCCCATATAATGGATGTGGAGGTATACCACTTTGAGCGCACTATATAGGGCATAGGGAACGATTTCGGACACAGCCATTGTCTTTGGCTTAGCTCTCTGGAGGTGGTGTTCAGGTCAACTTGGTCAAATATAAGAGTTTGAACTTAGTTCCTGTTCCCACACCCCCAGGATAATAACACAGAGAGAAAAGTGGTTTTGCTGATTTTCCCTGTGTATGTTATATTACAATTTTTTTTCTGGTCTTGGGAGCAGTGTTTTGCCTCTGAGAATCATCTGGCGAGAAGGACTGTATGAAAATTTGATTGTCTGTGTAGTCATGTCTGACTGGCAGTTTCTGTGGTGTTTTTTCCTTGAGTAGTTATTGGGCCCTGTCGCAAAACCACATGCACACATGGAAATGTTTCCATACGTCTATTGGCCTGCCGGTCTAGACGGGGTTCGCAAAAAAAACGCTGTCGCTTTGCATTTGACGACAACGTTTTGCTCGCTTGCGGCGAGTGAGGACGAGGTGAAAGCCAGCGTTCAAAATAACGAAATAGTCCAATAACTAGCGACGGCCATCAGCTGAGCTTTCTCTTCTGATCAGAAGAGAATCTCTCTTTAGAAACGTCGACACAGTTGAGGGCGCACTCACATTCTACACGTGCACGCCGCGAGCAGGGCAGCCCAGGGCATTTAAAATCATAAAAATACAATTAAAGTTGATTTGAGCCGATTTTGAAATGTAAAGACATTCAAATTTCAAAACTCATTTTGAGGAGAGATTTACAGCCCTACCACAGAGCCAGCACATGATATGTAAACTTTGAAATTGATCCAACACTGTGAACCGTCAGAGATACACACGTGTATGTGGTCTGTGTTAGCCTGGCAAACCAAACAAATCGCCCACGCATCGCTTGAACGTGCGCTTGGGTCTGGAGTCGATCGAATCAAAAAATCGGATCCTCTGCTCTGTTTCCTGCCGACCAATCAGAACCGCGTTGAGGCGGGCTCTCTGCGAGATGATATGCTTACTACTCAGTCAATTGTCACGCCTACTGTTCTGTGATGGGACAGCTTTTTTTTAACTAATGCTCCCCGCGCGCCTAACCCCTTTTCGATCTGACTCCAGACCCAAACGCACGTTCGAGTGAATGTTCCACGCATCTTTTGGTTTGGCTTTCTACGCCTGTGCTAGTTTCCACCCAGACAGCGAAACATTGCAGCTCAACATCCAAACACCTTGGAGTTACGTCCTTGATGTCTCATTAACAGCCTGTCGGAGCCGTCCTTGTTAAAACGTCACCGGCCGCCGCAGCGTCCCAGCGCGCGGTGGCACGTTGCCAGCCATGCGCACCATTCCAGGAAGTGTTGTTGACAAGGCCGTCGCAGCCAAGACGTATTGATCGGTAACACCGTACAAACGCGCACCGATGCAAATTTTGCCCGCGTTGCGTGAGGCCGGAACGTCTGAGCACCATGCCAGACTGTCAGCACTGGGATGCACGTGCAATTAATAATCTACCGCCCTCGATGTTACCTATAAACCAGCAGTACATTGTCATTTTAAACATAACAGGCGTTATGGATGAAAATGATTTAACGCTTGGAAGCCTAGGCCTGTTTCTGCCACTCATATAGTTGGTTTTCCAACCCTGCATGAAACATATAAAACATGACTCAGCTATCACCTACGAAGTCAGTACAAACTTTATTTAAAAATACAATTGTGGAAAAAAAACATAAATTCCGCTCACTTGGCAGATCATTGTCAATTTTATAAAGAAATATCCTAGTTGAGCATGTTTTGAACTTTTTATATGATAATCACTCTAGTTCAGCATACATTTAATTGGGGATAAATAAATTATATGGGGATTTAAAAAATATAAACAAAGCTATATAACCTTCGTTTTTTTATTTAATTTATATAGAGCTTTATGATTCCTTAAATTATTTTAAATCTTAACTAAATTATTGAATAAACAAAACAAGAGGAAGACATTCACACACACACACACACACACACACACACACACACACACACAGAACAGGGTTAAGGAAATAGGGGGACGGAAGATAACCTACCTAACATACTTTGTATGTATGTTATTAGGTATGTTAGAGCTGCCAAAGCGCATGCCAGAGGTCCCTGAGCCCAGAGGATAAGTAGCTGCGGTGTGGGGGAGCAAGTATACTAACATACTATGTTAGTATACTCTTTGAATTACTACAATTGGTCTGAATTTCTCATTAACCTGGTCGGCAGTATTTCTTCCTCTGCTAACTTTTTTTTCTTTTTTCCAGCCAAGCTTTATTGATTGGTAACTCTGCACAAATGTGCAGTCACGTAAACATGCCCACAGCATGCACATCCTGCCAGACGCTACTCTGCTGTGTGCATGTTGATATAATCTCTGGGCTCTCCACGTGTGTTTCAATATCTTCCACACCTATGGAAATGAAAACAAAATAAATGTCACTTAAATGATCTGACTATCTTTTGAAATGAATCAGTCAGCAATCTAACTTGTATTATTTTTTCTAACTTTTGTTATTTTTGGGGGGGGGGGGGGGTCATATCTATTAGCTTGGTGCGAAGGGGACGAGAGAGAGCCGGGATGGTAGACCTGCAGCATACTTATGCCACAGACACGAATCGATCTCACGACAGATGCCTGTACTCTGAGACTAAGCCACAGGCACAATAGTATATGAGGCTGGATGAAGCGGTCTAACTGACTGCCCCACAGAGCCAGCCCTCAGTAATCTAACCTAGTAAATTTTAAGAGGAGTAGAGAGTAGTCAGTAGGGCTGCAACTATTGATTCATTTTAATAGCTGATTAGTTGACGATTATTGAAACGGTACATTGAGTAAATGGTTTTTTTTTTAATCCCCAAAATATTAAAGCTGTGCAACAATTGCATGAGACCTATAATTGTCAACTTGGCTCTTCTTAACCAACAGATGTACAATAATTAAGTCGCATACTCTACAATTCAGTTGCATATAACTACAATTCATTTATACTGTGAAGTTTAGATTTTTTTGATGCAATTTTTTTTCATATTCATCTTTTTTCTCATTATTTTTGGTTATTTAATATTTAATATTTTCTAATATTATGGATACATATCAAATTAAAGTGGGCCATTATGAGTCAAATTTGTCAACAGAAAACTGCACAAATAACAGTTAGCAGACAATAACGGCAGCAGACATTTTTGGTGGTATCGCATATAAAGAAGTACACATAGATGTACGGTTAAGTGGTGTATTTTACCACTTCACATTATATCCATCATATATGGGCATGATGACGTAATCACGCTGTCATCTGCTGGCGATTGATGGCATATTACCATGGATAAAACAATAAAAGAAGACTTTTAAATGGACAATGTTAAGCAAATATCACTCTCTGCCTGTTTGTCTGACTGCAATGATGCCACCATAAAATGTCTGCCGCCGCCAAGTTGTGACGTCACGGTGCAACAGCCCTATTGCATTTTCAGAAGTAACTGTGGCAGTACAAGTCACGCTGCTGATGTAATATGAACATGATGTCACCGCGGCTTCTAATAGGGATGTGAACAGC
>OMKY01251519.1:0-16126 GCA_900302395.1 Bregmaceros cantori | reverse complement strand
TATATAATCAAACTTTATTTATACAGCACCTTTCATGCAGAGCAATTCAAAGTGCTTCACGGCAGCACAACAAAGCACATCAACAAGAATAAAAGGAGCACTTGACCCCCAACCTTGCCAACCTATTAAAACAGCCTTACCCACATACATATACAAAGGCACACACATACTCACACACACAGGCAATGGATTTGTCATTAAAATGATAGACATGGCTTGGCACCGAGGATATTCAGCAAGAGGAAACGCTGGTGAACTAATGACAAAATTAAATTAGAGTATAATTGAGGTGGTGGTACTGTGCTTAACTGTTTGTTGTTGTTTTACGCAATGGCAATGAAATTTCCCCATTGGAGATGAATAAAGTAGCCAATCAATCAGCAAGAAACATAAGCAAACTAGAAGCACTCAGTGATTGCAAACCTGCGCCGTAGTGCTAGTGGCAAGTTGGCAACCCATTATCAATGCAAGTGCTCGTAGAGTAGCGTGATTGCGATTGACGCCACTGGCGAACATGCTCAGCACAAGCCAACTACATTTCCCAAATAGCATTCCCGCCACCCGGAAGTCTGGGCACATGACCGTGGTAAGCGTCCAGCGTTCTATCGGTAAGTTGGTGATCAAGTATGATTATGTTACTTTTAGGCTACAGAAATGCACTAAAATTCAATTGCTCCTTCCGTTGGTCATTTCCAACAACTACAAAATGTCATCCAGATCCGTGCTCAACTTTCCGAGTTATCCTGGGGACAAACCAACGTGACTAAAAACATAAGCTGCTTTGCAGCGCAGATAATTAAAATCATGTGATTCATGGTTCATGGTCTAACCCAAGCATCGCTGGGCACTCCTGCTAGTGGTTGATAAAGCACCCAGGGCCAAGGGTGGCAAATCTAGTGGAGCGTTCGCGGCACATCAAACAGTCTCCTGACATCCATGTTCCCCCACCACTTAGAGCCAAACTCCCTGAGCTGACCCTCATGAAGGAAGAGGAGCTGGATGGAACAAGTGTGCAAATAGACACCTGTAAGTAAGGAAGCACTAGGAATGTCACGCTTACAGAATTGTCCTCATTGAAAATGTTGGAATTATTTAATTGCAGGTGGGCAGGGATATCAGAGCTGCATGGTAAGTGTATTGCAATATGCCTGTCATTAATTATTGTATTATTGTGGTGTGTGTGTATTGGAATTCTTGAATGGGTTGGATAATATAAGCATGTGTTTTTTTTCTCAAGGGAAGGTAATCAACATAGTAGTGCCGGAGACATGGAATTTTGATATTCTAAAACGTATCATCAAAGCTGATGACTTTTCGATTCTCGAAATCTGTGCTAACAGCTGTATAAAAACATGCTTTAATGATTTTGCAACTTTTTTTTAATTGCATAAATGGTTTCTAACTGTCACATTTGGTAGCCAATTATAGTTGCCAGTGTTATTTGATAACAGAACAATCCAGAATGACGATTGACGTTTCTGTTTAACCCTCTGATTAAATGTTATTTAGTTATTTTTTTCGACACAATCGCCATTTTCTAATTTTATTGACTGCATTAGTGTGAAAAGAGGATGAGAGAGCAGGGACGATCTGACGTGCAGTATATGACCTGAGGGAACGCCACTGTATGGGGCTGGCTTGGAACAGCGGTTGCTGCGCCATGCATTTTATTCAGGACTAGCTGGAAACGGGAAGCATACTCGCGACTCTTCGCGTATACAGGTATGTGTATGGTAGTGCACCGTCTTGACAGACTGGTGGCACACTAATGTTTAGATTTGAAATGTATTAATCTTGATGCATGTCCCTTGTGACATGATGTCTGTTCGACCACAGATGGCAGTGACCTTCACTTCAAGGTGGATCCTGATGGGATCTGTGGCTGCCCCCGATTCCGGGACCGCTTTCCTTCGCTGTGGTCTGGCTGTCGGCTGAATCGTGCCGTGTCCTGGGGTACCAGTGCCAGCTTCGAGATCAGACTGGAGGGCGCTGCCTGCGGGGAGGGTCTGAGAGTGGGCTGGGCTGTAGATCGCATCCTTCTCCCTTTGGGTAAGTGAACGATATGAAGGATGTTTCAAATTGACAGCTCGCCTCGACTGTTCGTTTTTCCAGCGGCCGTGCCCCTGATTTCCATACTCCGGACTTCCAGAGGTGCCATCTCAGGTTATCTCAGCGTGACCTATGTTAAAAGCTAGCACCTAAGCGTGTTTGTCATATGTATTTTTTAGCATTCTATGATGCTCATTACCAAGCACTCCTCTTGATTTGATTTAAATTTGAAAGGTAATGAAACTGTGGAAATGTGATGAAAATGGACCGTGAGACCTTGCCAAAAAGTGTGCACCAATCCAAGCCTTCTTGTGATCCAGGGGAGGATAGCTTGTCCTACTCGTACGACGCCCAGGGGTGCAAGGTGTCTGGAGGACAGACAGAGGCTTACGGAGAGCCCTTCACCATGGCTGACATCATCGGATGCTACCTGGTAAGTTATTGACGCTGTGTATTGAATGCTAGGCTTGGGCAATATTCATATTTTCATTTCATGATATTGGTGGACAATATCATGATATCTGATGTTATTGTCTACAAAAAGGAATAGTAAAGCTATGAAGTAGTCTCCATTAGGCAAACATTTAGTCAATTTTAATCCAAATCACCAACAGCACAAAATAAGCCTGGCCACCAACGAATGGTTCATGCATCGCACGCCGCTAGACATTACGTTGGCCAGTTCTCAATCCATGGTGATGGCAGCGGGCTTGTGCCTCGCGGTCTCCTACGCCCCGTGTGTGACGTCAACACAGCGCCAAGTTCGTTCTCAATCCGTAGCTGGCACCGTGGCCTCGCCCAGTCCTCGAGCTGGCATGCCCCCTTCTGCTAGATCACGACGATGCAGTCCTGCGTCGCGGTCTAGCTGAAATTTACACACAACCCTTAGCGCGGACGTGCTCTGGGTTCGACTGGGCAGTCATACGTGCATTCAATTGGTTGTGCTGTGTTCTATTGATGCTGTCTCCTCATAATATTAAACCTTGCATACATAGCTTGGAAAAATTTGCAAAAATTGTGCAACAGGAGTTATTTAGACATTTTGTTGTTGCTTTTGAGCACTATTAATTTTGCTAGTATTTCAGTAATTATAGACTTTTAGGTAAAGTGGAACTGATGCTTAGTGAAAAAGAAAATAAACAGCCATTAGATTAAACCATATTCGGTTCTAATATTTTGTTTTTTTATTTAATGCTTTCTATTTTATTTTGCTCTGCATTTATGCTCTTTTGGTCAACAATAAATGCCATTTAATACCAATCTTAGTGGCTGATATAGTTTGTTTAATTAAACGTGGACGATCAATATATATCTATGCATGAAACCAAACATGCTAGCACATAGACACAGACAGTAGCCCATTGTTAAAGCAGGTGTCTGCAAGCTAGCAAGTGGAATGTAGGGAGTTGAGGTCTACGCCTTACACTGATAGCACAGGACCACTCAATATGAGCTGATTGTCAAAACTGTGGTCCGAGAGCCAGAGTGGCTATTAGAAAATGTGTAAATATATTTTTATGCATAACCATAATATTTCTGACACATACCACAGTGCTTCTGTGACTTATCATGTGCTGATGTTGGCATTGACACAGGTGTTCACATCGGAGGGATTTGCAGAGATGTCCTTCCGCAAGAACGGGCGTGTCATGGGTGTGGCCTACTGCGTGGAGACATCAGAGCTGAGAGGACGCCCCTTGTTCCCTCACGTGTTGACCCGAGGCTTCTCCGTCAGGTTCTCTGTGGACGCCACACCCTGGTACCCTGGGCCTCTACACTGTCCGCCGCTGGCCACACTTCTACCACAGGTGCTGGTCCAGGCCCCGTCACGGCCTGCCTCCTGGACGGACTGTGAGGTGACTTGATGACCATTGGTCTGAAATGCCTTATATTAGTATCAGCTTTGAAAAAATTTGGTTTTAAATCAATCTCAAAATTCAATGAATCGCTTCAAAAGGGGAGTCATTCTATTATTATTATTTATTTATTTGTATTGTTATTATTTTTTAATTCCCCAGAGACCCTGTCATGAGTATGTCATATGCAAGTAATGCAACTAAAAGTAGTGCTGTTGACTTGAATTCGTACACGTACACTTACACAGATACAATTACAAATACACATGGGACTGTTTTATCTATAGCACAGTAATTCATTTAGCAACAATCCAGCAATATGTATTTAAAAAATTGGATTGTGAATCGTGACCTTGCGAATCGAATACTTCAGGAAAATTGAATTGATACCCAACCCTTATAAGCTTTATCTGCCAGTTTTGTGTATGTAATAGGAATTCAAACAAGGATACAATCCCTGGTCTCCCAGTCCCCAGAGGCTAGCAGAGTGTCTGCCTCTGGGGACTAGGCCACTTGGTTGATAAAATTGATCAGAAATGACCGATGGGGCAGCAAAGCATGACTAAATGTTGAAATCTGTAAAAATAATTATTTGGCATTTCATATATAGGCCCTAAAGACAACATGTAAATATGCGTGAAAGCCCAATATGTTATAATTTAGCATGAAAGAGTATGCTCTTTCATGCTATTCATATAAAATGGAGATAGCAAAACCGCAAAATGTAATATTAATAATACAAACTTTTTTATTAGTGTTTCATAATGATAATTAATGCTAATAATTGTTCTGATTTTAAAGGAAAAATGAACCGATTAATCGCCAGTAGAAATGGCTGAGTAATCGATGATCAAAATAATCATTAGTTGCATCCCTAGTGATTGATTTACAAGCATAACAACATAGACAAAAAAAAGAAACAATACAAACTAATGCACATTAGTCTCAACGCCTGGGCCAGTCTCCTGGTTAAGTAGGATGATGAAACTGTTGCATATTCCCAATTGACTTGTCATATGTGTGCCAGGTGGTTCTGATGGTGGGTCTACCTGGTTCTGGTAAAAGTCATTGGGCTCGGAGCTTCAGAGACCAACAGCAAGAGAAGCGCTTCATCCTGCTGGGCACAGAGAAGGTCCTGGCCAACATGATTGTAAGTTGAGATCCGAGCTGAAAACAATTACTTAATTGATCGTGATTACTTTTTTTTTATACTACTAGAGCTACTGCTTCTGTTAACTGAATGTAATAACAATGTAATAACAATTTTTATTATACTTCTAGAGCTACTGCTTCTGTTAACAACTGAATGTAATGACAATGTAATAACAATATTTATTATACTTCTAGAGCGACTGCTTCTGTTAACAACTGAATGTAATGACAATGTAATAACAATATTTATTATACTTATAGAGCTACTGCTTCTGTTAACAACTTAATTTAATAACTTTTTATTACACTAGGACAGCTACTGCTTGTGTGTGTTAGAAAGGATGTTTGCCAAAGTTTTCATCACAGTTGTTGCTTGTTCATGTTCAGGGAGACTGTCCAAGAGAGCTGAAGTTACAGCAGGCTGCACGGTGCTTGACAGAGCTCCTGGAGGTAGCTGCATGCAGACCAGGGAACTACATCCTGGACCAGGTGTGGTCTACAGCCTGCCACTCATTAACATTATGATATTGTTCTATATAATCAGTCATTATAACTGACTATATAGAACCACTGAGCTAAGAAAAAAAACACTATATATTCATTATGACTGATAGTGAATATATAACCTAAGAAAAAAAATGGTCACATTATTTCAACCATTTCATTGCCAAGGGGACAAGGACGTCTATAGAAGTCTATAGATTAAAATGATGAAGTCAAGACGTGAAGTGATTTTTTTTTAAAAGTCATGAAGGTCTTATAATATACTGTTATTTTATATTAAATTGTGATGCAATGTGATTTAATTGCACAATTACAAATATCATTAGAAGTTAACTTTATACCATAATTAAATGCTGTGCATGTCAAAAATACTGATGACCTTATAGGCAGATCGGTATGTGCGGTATTTTAATTTATTATTATTCGTTTATTATTTGTTTTTTTACACACGCCTCTCGGAGTAAAAAATGGATGGTGGCGAACTGGCGATATTTTCCCACCGAGTGACGAACGTTGGTATGAACAGTGAGAGACTCCCTACTACCCTCTGGTGGTAAAAGTATTGCTCTCACTGACTATGGAAACTGATCTCCACTCATCATTTAAAATATGATGCTTTTCGTTTTGTTTTGTTTTTTACATTTTGTATACCATACAGTCAAAAATACCAATGCAGATGTGAACTGCATGTTACAGCATGGTATACATTTTAGGCCATATTGCACAGTTCTAATAATTATAGTGCGACATCAAATTAAACAATAACATTGTTTCATTATTATTATTTGTTTTTATGTTTTAAGTTATTTTTTCCGGCGTCAGTGCCATTTTTCCATCTTTATTGGATAGGATTAGTCGGAAACTGGGTTGAAGAGATCGGGGGGGTAGACATTGCAGACAAGTCTACGAGCGGAGTCGAATTCGCGACACTGCGGACGCTGCGGTAGACACAGCGGCACTAACATGAATGGGGTCGCGTTAGGTGCGGTGTCCATAACCACTCGGGCCAAGGCGGACCCCCACATTGTTTCATTTTTAACCTGTATTTCACTGTAAGAGATGAAGAAATTCTATGCTGTTAAATCCCCAGACCAATGTGTTTGTGTCCGCGCGGCACTTCAAGCTCCAACTATTCAGTGGCGCTCAGAGGCGTGTGGTGGTCGTCTTCCCGTCCCATCCGGAGTGGAAGAAGCGCCTCGACCACAGAGAGGGCGGAGAGCGGATCCCGGACACTGCCCTGCTAAAACTACAAGGTGTTTTTCATCTTCTTACAATTAACTAGCTGGTGTCGTTGCTACTGTTGGATAGTAACCACTAGCCGTAGCTGGTTGTGCCAGTAAGTATCACGGTTTGCCGAATATTCTTTGGATCGTTTCCCAAACATCACTAATCATCTTACCCTTTCCCCAATGATGTGACAGGGTGATTCCCGTTCTGCAGGGTTGTTCAGCACATTTCAGCAATGTTTGCAAAGACATTGACTAGGTTGCCTCCCATTCCCATGCTCAAAGAGATTAACATATCCGTTACCGTCGAGGACCTTGGGCCGATTATCCTCCAGTCTGCTCCAGAGAATCACCAAAGACTGGAGCTCCACCCTTTTTTAGCATGCGTAAGGATCACACATGTCCATTCGATCAGTCACGGTCTTGCATATCGCCGTCAACTCTGCATAGAGCAAAACATGGCCAGCATCCTGCCAGTCAGTTAGACTGATAATTAGGCAATAGCAACTGTTTGTACAATGTGAATTTTGACAACATCGGTAGACTTGTGTCCGTGTGTGTGTAGCAAGCTTCAGCCTCCCCAGACACCAGGAGGAGCCCTTTGAGAAGCTGGTCTATGCTGAGTTGCCCCAGGACAAGGCCCAGCAGGTGCTCTGCACCTACACCGAGGAGGCTCGGAGACTACTCCCTCCAGTGGAGAAAAAGCCCACAGCCAAGAAAACGCCTTTGTTTGGTGCCAAGTTCCATCGGAAAAAGCAGAAATATGGTCAGCCCATACTCATCATTATCCTTAAACTGCAACCCTAGCGCTGTAGATGACAATTATTTTGTCATTTTACAGATGATTAATCTCCTAATTTCCCCTTTTTACAATCAGAATGATTACTAAATGTTGTTAATATTTATTATTATTATGGCATTTCCATTTTACCATTGGCATGGAAGAGCCTAGTCTTTCATCTTGGCTTATAGCATAGTTGTTTTTTTACCCAAGCTTACGTACTAGCTTCTTATTGAATTGTTTGAGATGTTGTGGGTCTGATCTAAATAGTCTTAAACGTTTTAGTAAAGGGTTTGTTCTGACACAAACAATCCATCAATACTACAAAATTATGAACACTGTTTTCCATCAGGTAGCCACCTGGCGCAGTACCCATCTAGGAGACCACCGCTGGCTGCCGTGAGTTTCATTAATTTACATTATTGGTTAGCCACAACAGAAAGTATTGGGCACTAGCCTGGCCAAGCCAGGACAAATGAATCGTCCATGATTTGATGGCCAGGCGTATTGGGCACAGAATGTGTAGTGAACATGCATGTTCTCTATATACTGCTCTCAAATTATCTCCTAATACTGTGCAAAATAATGCATTGTGGTCGTGCCAAATTCATAAATCATAGCAGCTGCGACTGGCTGAGGTGCAAGTTGTTATAGAATGTGTTTTATAAAGTGTTTTATAATGTGTTTTTACTGTGACATCCAGTCCTTCCTCTCTGAATATCTGAGTAGATGTCTTTGTTTTGTTTCGCAGCGGCCTGCCTACATGCTGGATCAATGGCACAACGTAGCAGACTGGAGTCAATGGTGATATAGCTCATAGAGGATGAGCGATCACACACCTTTTTGGGTTATTCATAGACTGACCAATGAAGGCAGGCGGGAGCAGTGTCTGTGTTTTACCGGTGTGTGTGCAGATTTAGATTTTAAATTGTATAACATTTTCTATAGACACTTTTAACATTTCTACTGTACCAAGTAGTACACAGTGCACAGAACGATACAAATTGTCTTTTTGTTGTGCAAACTGAAAGTTTGTTGCAATGTCCTCCTACGTTTGCCAAACTTGATTATTTTGATAGGTGATTAAGCCATTTTTACAAATGATTAAGCTGTTCAACATCCCTAACCAGATTTGTAACCTGCAACATTGCAATTGCAAACTATTAGCATGGGGGAACCTCCTCTCTCGTGCTAACTTATACACCAGGTAGTTACAGAAGCCACTTTCCGACCGTAGGACTCCTACTCACTTGGCAAAATTTCAAACTGGCACACAATGTGCCTTGTATATAGACTGTCCTTGTTACATGTCTGAATTGTTTGTTGCATTGTCTAGCACCTGTACCAAGAAAAAAATCCTAGTCTGTGATGTATCATTGACAATGGCAATAAACTTCATTCTGATTCTGAACATTTGCATTTCACCCAACCTTACTTGTTGTATTGCTGTGGACCATAATGCACATTGGGAACATATTGAACAGGTTTGAGCAGAGCACCAAGAATGAATTGATTATTGATCAACTTTCCAACTAATTTGAAATGAATGGAAAAGATCACGCCATAAATTAACATTTCATTTATTTTATTTACTTTATATTTATTAGAAAAACATTACCTGCGCAGACAATGACAATCCGTTTAAACAAAGTTAATGTAATATGAGTCATAGTACAAAAAATAAATACAACAAAGAAGTCTCTTTACAGAGTTATTCCATTTTTTCCAAATAAATACAAACTGAAATACAAATCAAACAAAATAACCTAAACTATGTAACAACGCAAATGCCTTAATGACATTTCACTAATGAGTAATGACAACGACAACATTTCACAAACAAAATGGGACGGAGGGGGAAAATGTCATATATTGGTGGGACCAGTTTGCATATTTTAAAATGTAGTTTGAAGGGACCGCAGTTACTAACTTGAGATGTGATTAATGTGATCTGATTACATTTAGTCTCTTACTTCCCAACCCTGTCAATTGGTATCGCCTATCACACAAGTGAGGTGGACCTTGGAACCAACTCATCTACAGCAGCCTCTTAACTTGAGGCTCAACACTGAGGAGGTTAGCGTTGCCCAAAGCAGAATTCAATCTCTGAGTGCATTGTTTGTTAAATAAAGCTGCTGATTCAAGATGCTGATCCTTGATATCCAACAGCAGCTATATCACTCCAGCAGTACAGGGTGCAGCGTCTGGAGTCTATGGACCAGTGTTGCCTCCAGATCTTTGAGAAGAAACTCCCGCTGCTGGCTCCCTGCCCCCAGGAGAAGTCTGTGGAAATGGTCGTGGTCCAGGAGACGCTCCATGTGAAGCAGGAAGAAGCCCTCGCAGAATCTCTGGAGCCGCAAAGCATCGCACTGCTGCAGAGGAAACGGAGACAATGTGATTGTTGTGGCAATATCACCTCATCAGATTTTACTATCTGCTTGCAGCAGACTGTGCACCAACATGGTTCATTCCCGAAGCACCGATTCAGTGTTGTTCTATTCCAGGTGGGCAGATTGAACATTCATAGATGCTGTCAGGGCATTGTGATTTTGTCTCGAGTGATTCTATTGGTAAGAATCCTCTTGCCATCAAGACCTATCAATCCTAAACGGAACAACATTGCGAGAGAGCTCTACAGAAGCATCACCCACGTTCGTGCACATTCTGATGAATACAGAGATAATTAAATATATTGGTGGACATGTTCAAGAACACAGGTTTTGGTGCAATGAACATCTATTTGTCCAGCAAGCCTCCTTGAAGTCATCACAATGATCACACTAACCTTGGCAGTGTTGTAGATGGCTACACAGTTGTCATGGGTCAGGTTCTGGGATAGCGGGACCTCGCAGGTCTGCTTCAGGCCTTTCATCTCAAACTGATGAGCTGCAGGCAGGAGCTGCAACCACACATCGTAAACCAGTGAACAAGCCAATCATGTACAATACAGCTGTCAGTAAGAACAGCAAAAACAAAGCACGTACATTTTGTAAAGTCACGTTATAACAACCAATCCATTTCAAAATGACGATTCTCCAGAACATTTGAACATGGATCTGATTGAACTGCCCCTAATGGAATATTAACATATGTAAGATGTGTAATATACATGTATAAGGGTCATATTAGCTAAAAATGTACTATACCTCAATTTCCTCAATTAAAATCATTCAAATTTCAAATCATATTTTGAGGGAACATTGACAGTCCTAATGTACAATCTGATCATACATCGCAATCTTGAGCAATCATGGTTTTGTAATCATGTATTTTTTTCAGTTTTTATACTTCTATTATTATTTAAGTTATTTTCTTTCAAGCTGGAAGATGGCCTGCTACGTGGAGCCAATGGTCCTGTTTGGGACTGACTCGCTGAGTTGGGTAGAGTGGACGTTCCAATGACTGGAGGGGGCTAAAGATGCTAAGGTTGGCGGTTCGAATTCCGGCTCCGACGCACTCCATGCCACAGTGTTCTTGGGCAAGGGCATTGAACCCCGAATTGCTCCCAATAGGTTGTGATGGAGCCTCTTCCATGGTGTGTGAATGTGTACATCGTTTCCTAATTGGGATTACCCGAGTTAAAAAAACAGTAATAATGACACCATGGGTGACATACCTGCATGGCCTGTTCCTCTGACAGGCTGATGCCTCCTGTCCCACCACAGTACAGAGACCTCATCGTCAACTGCGAGAGAAAAAAACAAAAACAAGCCAGCTTTATTGTTATGTGAGGCAACCGGGCCTTTATTCGAAACGTCTACAAGCAATATACACATATGGAATTTAGTCATCGGATGCAGGGTTACACAGCACAGCACAGTTCACACATCAAATTCTAGATGAATGTGAAACAACATGAAATGGATCAAATCAAATGGATATCCAGCCCTATTCAATAACAACCAACAGTTAGCTTGATCAACTCACATGGAAGATATCATAGGTCATGTGATCCATGTTGACGATCACGCCATCACCGGAGCTGCTCAGCAGGCCGCGGAATCTGAAGACATTATGCATCTATTATATATATTATTATAGCTACATTAAAGATCCTATTCAAAAAGACAGTATACAGCTGTTAGATATTATAGCTATATCCTAGATTCTATAGCTATCTCCTAGATTCTATTTGAAATCTAGAGACTATATATATATATATCCTCCCTACACAGAATCTAGAGACAGTATACATTTATTATAGATCCTCTTTAGAATAAGACAATAGAGCATTTCCGGTGGCGTTTCCCTTTAAAGCAGAATTGGCGCCACTCACCTGTCTGAAGCAGACATGAGCACCACCTTGTGGGCGTAGTACGGTCGGCCCTCTACCATGAAGGTGACGTCAGACATTTCTTGGTTGTTGAGGAAACGGATGTCTGGACAGAGATGGACAACTGTGATCAGTGTGGGGAACTTTCACTTCCGACATTAATGAATTCACCATGGTCATTATAGGGACGCGTTCACTCTCATATACCCGAAAACGCGGAGCGTCGAGGACGTAATGGTTTTCCGTGTGCCACTGCGGCAGATCCTTTGTGTCAATGCAAGAACTTTTGAACAAATGGATGTATTTGTCCCGGATTCGGTGTGTCGATGCTCTATGGCAGGTTTATGAACTGATCAGATTTTGGAGGCAAACACTTTCAAAATGGCTAAATTCAAGATGGCTGAATTTTTGTGGTCCATAACTTCTAAACCTAACGCACATTTTTTTAGCTTTGTTTTCTGGGGTATACCTTTTAGCAGTTGGACGACTGCAAAGGCCTAGTTATAGGGATGTGTTCACTCCAGTGTGTTCACTCCAGTCATTTGTAGGGATGCGTTCACTTCAGTCATTATAGGGATGTGTTCACTCCAGTCATTGTAGGGATGTGTTCACTCCAGTCATTATAGGGATGTCCACTCCTCTGTTCACTCCTTATTACCAAGCTGTGTAGACAGGGAGACGTCCATGACAGGAATGGAGGGGATCGGGGCTCGACCATAGCAGTGGGAGAAGACCGACGCCAGCTGCTTGATAATATGGAAGTCCTGTGCAAACAAATTGAATTGATTAGTTTCTTTACAATTTTGAAACCCTAAATGGGTGCGACAACCAATTTTTGGTCACTGAGTGATTCCATGTGTAGCAAGGAGATCTGTTATTAATGCTGATGCTTGCCTTGCCAATACTACTGTTGTTGTGTTATATTATTTACTGTACCAGGGTGCCGAGTTGACTAATATCCGATGTCAAATTCCATGTCGGTGTGTATCCACGACCTGGCAAAAAAGTCATTCTGATTTTCAAATTTAAAGGATTAGTTTCACTAACTGACAAACAAAAGAAAATGATTGATGTATATTTATTTTGATCTCATGGTTCATGCTGTGAAGTAGATTTCTGTCTATAAGGCAACTTGATCATGCAGCAGACTACTAATTTTGGATTTCCTGTGCTTTTTGTTTGTTGGCTGCGCCGCAAAGAGGTTGTGTTGGTTGGTTTGTCCCCAAGATAACGCACAGATCTGGATGAAATTTTGTTGGAAATGACAAATGGAAGAATGGATTAAATTTTGTTCATTTCTGAACCTATAAGCAAGATAATCATACTTAATCACCAATTTACAGATAGATTGCTGGGCGCTTACCGCGGTCACCCAGACTTTTGGGTTGCATGGGGCCGCTGGGAAATGTAGTTGGCTTGTGCTGAGCATGTTCACCGGTGGCGTCAATCGCAATCACGCGACTCTAGGAGCACTTGCATTGATAATGGGTTGCCACACATAAAGTACTATTTTTTTGTACCACTACGGCACAGGTTTGCAATCTGAGTGCTTCTAGTTTGAGGTAAATTAACAGAGAAATATATTTGATTTCTATATTGAAAAGCAAATTTCCCCTTTGGGGGACAATGATAAAATTGATTGTTCAGGCAGGCAAACATGTAAAATAATGGACTACCTTGGTAGAGGACAGCATAGTGAACATGGAGGGCAAGCCCACGTTGAGGAGCTCCAAGCTGTATTCCTCGGCACGGACAGCGGGGAAGTCTGCCAGTAACCTTAGCACCACCTGGTCCCTGCCCATCCGCTCAGCCTGCTGGAGCGACTCGAGCCATACATGAAGCCTCCACAGAGTGCCTGCCACCAAAATGTGTGAAAATGATATAATTCATGCACCCCTTCACCCTGTGTTGAATCTGCGGAACCCATTCACTCACTATTGAATTATGTTGCTCTACAGTAATATCTTCTTTTGCTTATTGGTTCCTTGTGGGAGCATGACGGGCGGCCAATACACCAGAGATGGCAAGTAACAAAGTACAAATACTTAAGTACTAATTTTAGGAGTACTAAAAAGGTGATGATATTTTAAATGTTCGCTATATATATAATATATACCGCTCATATCTGCGCAACATACAACAGGACTGTACTTTTCATTCCTCAATGCACAGGTCTGGCTAATCTAGAATTCCCAATTCAGGATTGATTGTCGTCATTAGTGGTTTGAGATGTTGATGAAAATGTCTCATGCTGTTGAAAACTTCCCTGAACGTCACCAAAGTTGGTTAGGGCAAATAAATAGCATGCTTATATTCTCAGAATATCATCCAATGTCAAAGCGAGAATGGGAATTGCACTTCAAGCTTACTACCTCTTCATTCTGAGTAGAGTAGCTCACGATCACAAATGAACCACTGTCAGAAACGTCATCCTCATATGGAAGTAAAGAACACTTTTATTCATTGACTCCAAACAGCAGGTGCTGCATCGTACCAAGGTCCTGGATCTCCATGGTGACGTCCAGGTATCCGTGCTCGGCACTGTAATATGCCGCCTGCTGCAGCGCTTTCATTCGGGCCCTCTCCGCGCTGGATCCCGGCCCCGATGCCGAAGATCCACGCCGGGGCTTGTGTCCAGAGGAGGGTTTGGATGATTCCTCCACACCCTCGGCTAGAATCTCCTCCAGAGATAGGATGTCCTCCCTGCGCCGCTGGGGCTGCTGGAGCAACCTCCTCAGCACGTTCCTGCCACACAATGTGTTTGTTGTTGTTAGAGCTGCAACTGTTTGAAGTGATTAATCAATGATTAAACATGTAGTGAATAAGATGCCAACTAATAAATCGGTATCAGTTAATCGTTTCATTGTTTGGTCCATCCTACGCTCAGAAGTACTTGCCCCTGTACATTGATCTACAACCACTCGATATATACGTGCGTCTATGTACACAAAAATTCAGCATGGAACTAAACTTGATTATTAGCTCGGTGTCACCCACCTGTGGCCATGTGCAGCCGCCTGGCTGAAGGGGTTCATGAGGTCGTTGAGAGGGGAAGTCAGAGAATGGCCGTGACTGACCTGGAACAGAGGATCAGCACCATGCTCCAACAGCAGACACACCATCTCATAATGACCTACAGGAGAAACAACATGGCATTATCTACCTACAGTAGACACAACATCTGATTATCACCTACAGACACACCATCTCATAGCCACGCTCTCCCTCTCACGCACATTGACAAGACACATAGGCACATGACACAAAGGCATATGACGATATACGCCAAGACTTGGCATAGACAACACGCCAAGACTTGCCAAGACATGGTAAGACTTCCTAAGACTTTCTAAGACATGACTTGCCAAGACATGCTAAGACTTGTCAAGACATGCTAAGACTTGTCAAGACATGCTAAGATTTGTCAAGACATGCAAACACTTGTCAAGACATGCACAAACTTTCTAAGGCATGACTTGTCAAGAAATGTTAAAATTTTCTAAGACATGACTTGTCAAGACATGCAAAGCCTTGTCAAGACATGTTAAAACGTTCTAAAACATGCTAAGACTTGTCAAGACATGCTAAAACTTTCTAAGACATGCTAATAAGACATGTGGTGTTGACCTGCAGCAGCAGCCAACTGTAGAGGAGTCTCCACACTGGTCTCCTGGTCCTCCATCACCAGAGCTCCCTCAGGGTCAGCCCCCGCCTCCAGCAGCAACTGTCACAGCCAGGGTTGGATTACTTCTCGGAGACGTAATTTCTAACAAACAGCGATTTGCTACAAAGCAGCCTGAATGAAATGCATCTTTAACAGACATCCAACAAAAACACATGAGCATATGTAAAGTTGCCAAAACAATATTTAAGAATGTAGAAAATTGTAAAATCGGAATGTCGTTGCCCGAGTGGTTATGGACACCGCACCTAACGCGCCCCCATTCATCTTAATGGCGCTGTGTCTATCTCTATCTATCGCAGTGCTGCGAGTTCTACTTGTCTGCAATGTCTAACCCCGATCTCTTCAACCCAGTTTCTGACTAATCTTATCCAATAAAGATGAAATAACAGCGCTGATGCCGGAAAAAATAACTTTTAAAAAAAAAAGAAAATTGTAAAATCGCCAAATTTAATTTTGTGTAATGAAACTTCGGTGGTGTAACAAGTCTCATACCAGATTTAGATTTTAAAAATGTGCTTAGTTCTTCTGTCCTTCTTTCATCATTCTTCTACAGTATGAATTTCTTACCTGTGCCACAGACAGATGCCCCCGCAACACTGC
>OMKY01251518.1:0-10205 GCA_900302395.1 Bregmaceros cantori | reverse complement strand
TTTTTTGTCCATTCATTTTGCATGGTTGTCCCATATCCAAGAAATATTTCTTGCCATTATTTATGGATGGATATCGATACAAAAGAGAGGCTTAAAGTAATTCACTACGTGGTCGAAATGGACAATTATTAATCATGTATGCTTTGTTATTTATCGACTAATGTAAGCACGTCAAATTGAGAGTAGAAAACGGCGACCCCTGTCGGAAATGTTTGGTAATTGCAGGTTAGAAACCAACGTAGAAAGAAGCGTTTATTAAAAAAAATATATATAATCGAAATCGAATCTAAAATCGTAATTTGGGTAGGTAAATCGACTAGCTGACACCAGAATAAATAACTTAAAAAACAAACAAAAAAAACTATACTCTAACAGCATAACGATGAGACACACGCCCGCCTCCAGGTCGGAGCTATGTGGTAGGCTTGTCCTGGGAAACTGCAAGCTGGATGGCACGGAGCATAGACAGTATAGCACAGATTTTTATGATACTTTTTTTTCACATAGCATGGACATCAACATGATCATTAGCGCGCAGGGGACACAAGAGAAACTCTAAACTCACCACATAAATGCTATGTTCTTATATAGCATTTTTATTATTTCTATGATTGTGTTAATATTCCGCTGTTCGCCTATATTGCCTGCATGAAGGGATCGGGTGTCACTTTTCAATTTCGTTGTACGACGGTGAAAATTACTGATAATGACAATATTTAATCTACCTATCTAATATCTATCGTTTCAGTGATGAGTAAAGCAATCAATAACAGTTATGTTCTGTCGTTTTGACAAGCCACGTTTTCGGGCTCCGTTCGTAGACTGATCAGTTCAGTTCTGTCAAGTTAAACTAAATATTAATTACAGTAAATGCCTGTGGCTTTTAGGCCGGTACGGCTTATCCAACCATTTTACCATGTTTTCTTTAAAATGATGGCGGTGCGGCCTTCAGGGAGGTGCGCTCATTGGTCCAGAAAATACCCAAAAAAAACACACATCGACCAATATGAATTTTTGGCCAATATCCGAAATCTAACAGATAGTGAATTTTAAAGCTGTAAAAGAAAGCAAAAACCTGAAAAAAAAAAATGCTGTCCGTCAATTGTCAACCTTCTTGTTAACATGGTTGTATCCCGTAATCCCCAATATATCCTAAACAATACAATTTTAAAACAAACATTCTTAATGTGCTATTGCTTTTTTCCTCCACTCAATATATATAACTTTCTATTATTTTCATAGATAGTCTATAATTCTCTAATCCATGAGTCTCTGTTGGTTTTAAAAAATGGTTGATGGAAAATGAACCAGATTCTAACAAAATTAAATGATTCAAGTCATTTGAGATTAGCACCAATGCTGCGTTTTGGACTCCAAATGCAATGATGTCTTTTTAGCGGACCCAAACGGCGAATAAATAAATATCCCTCTGGAGTCCGGATACAAAATCAAACGTGTTAATGTGAGAGGATGGTGGTCACATTCAAGTCCAACATCAGGAACGAGTCCATGCGATTTTACACCAAGTCCGGGGCGTGCGGGAAGCAATTAATGATTCAGTTTTCACCCCATCTGATAAGATGAAGTTAGATTAGCATTATATTAAGACTACGTACACATTAACATGCAGATTAAGTTGTTTTCGCCTCCATATTAGAACTGAATAGATTGCAAACTCAACAGTAGAAGAACATGCAGACGATGGTCAAAAGAGCGCTGACTACGCACAATTTGAAAATAATGTTTAAAATGTGTGTTTTAATGATCATTATGTTATCGTGTTAATACGTATTTCAGTTAACCTCCTGTGCGATGTCATCTGTGTGCTGGCATCTGTTCTGTACCATGGAGTGGAGGTGCGGCGTTGATGTACACAAATGTACACACACACACTACACCGTTATTCACGTTTATGTTATATTTTAACTATTTATATCCAAAACCTGGCAATAAAAGTTGTGATCTTTGAATACTCAAAGCTGCTGAAAAGGCGAAACATTTAAGCGTGCTTGTACATTTGACGTCGGGATATTGCAATGGGCGAGTGTGGATCATTTGGAAGCATATGACATTCTTCCTCCATCAGATTAGTATGGCTGCTGTTTGTATGCAAATTAGCCACAGACTATGACTACCTCACCCGTCATTTAGGGTTGTATTAATCTTTGCTTTCAGCCCTGCATACATACAATTAGAAAAAATGCAACAGAGCTGAGCAAAATAGGCTAAAATGAATATGCTGTGCCCACAATATTTGGTCGATTAAAAAAGGATATAGAGAAGGTAGTGTAGCCCAATAGTCGCGCCTCGTAAATCAAGCCTATCCATATACACAACGTGATGTACTAAACCTTGCCAGGAGGGCAGTATATCCATTTACCCATTAAAAGATACAACATAACATACTTGACTGCTGGAGACATGCAAAGGCAAAAAAAAAAAAAAAAAGTTTATATATATGTGAAAATACCAAGATATGGTAGTCATTTTTCAAATATCAGTTTAGATTATCATCCACCTCTAGTGCAACAGATCACCGATAACCATGACCAGATGGGATCAGTGTTTTCGGTTTGTCAAACACGCGATCCGCAGAGAGGTTTATGGTAGGGGTACACCGATCCGATCCCGCCGATCAGTTTTTTAAAATGTCTCGGTACAGTCAGACATCAGCCGATCAGGAGCGGATGAACTTGCTGCAGCGAACGCTGCGCTCGTTGCAGCAGAGTCGCAGTAAGAACATAGCTAAAGAATACACAGCGTCCCCAGCGCCCGCTCTGCTCCCTGCAGACGGCTGGACAGCAGACACTCCCGCAGCAGCACCGTGCTGCTGCTGGGTGGGGCGCTCAACGACAGAGCAAAGAGCCCAATACAAGCACCAAAAACACCAAAATCGCCACTAAAACAATGGCACTGGTAACATGCGTTGTTCACAAACCGACTATCAGTCTTTGGTGAATGAAATAATGGATGGAAATTTTTCAAATTTTCCCAAAACATGTGATCCTTTTACTTTCTGAAATGCTGCATTATTATTACAGTTGATTCAAATGATTTGAATCATTGACACAACTTTAGATTACATATAGTATTTATCTAATGAGTTACACAATGGTTAATGATGTAAGAGTAGTAACTATTGACCATAGACTATATGGACGTCATTTTATATTATAAAATAAAACAATTATAAAATAGAAATTGATAGTGTTTCAATATAAGAACTTTTGCACAAAGATTGTATAGTTTCCTGCGCAACTAAGATTTTATTTCTTAGAAAATAACTTTAAGTGCCATCATGATTGTTTATTTACTTTGACTGTTTTTGAAAATGACAATTGTGCCAAATAGTTTGGGTGCTACCAATTTTTGCAGTATCAGGACTCTATCTGGAGCAAAAAATAATAATCGGTGCATCCCTAGTTTATGGAGGGGAAAAACATGCTGCAAAACAGCATTTGGTGCAGGTTAGCGACACAACCACTGAATAGTCAGCTTGCCACCCTCATTGGCAGTCGAACCAGAATCCTTGGGGCTGGGGTCAACAGACAGGCTCTGCAGACATCTCCTCCAGATATCTTGAAGCAAAGTTACTCGCAGGTGACAGTGAACCTTGTTATCCAGTTTCTGTTTCTTGGTCCCTTTCATTCCTTCACCATGAACTTTATGCTCGTTTTGTTGGAAGAACTGCAGAGCAACTTCCTCCACTGCTGGATACTGTGACCAGGTGCCTGAACTGGATTCCTATGTCAGCAGCCCTGTTGGCTCTTTCTGCATCTTATGACTCCTTGTACACATGAATAACATCAATTCAGTGGCTTTGGGCACCTTCATGGAGAGCAAGGGTCAAGGCTGATTCTGCCAGCAGAGAGAAGGTCATTCAGTTTCTGGACCAGACTCATCCCATCAATGGCTGTTGCTGGGATGATTACTGCTGGAGAAACCTTTAACTCTAGCTAGGGCTGCCTTGTTCGTCTTACGAAGAGTTCGTCACCATTGGCAAGTGACCATGGCAAAGTTCCCAGTGGATGAACCAGTACATCGCTCATGAATAGTTTCTGCTTTCACCCACAAGGATCATTTGACCAAAGTTGCATGCTTTGAGGACTTCTTGGCACGACCTTGAGTGAGTGATTTCTTCTTGATATATTGTAGTACTTAGCTAATAAACCTGAATTAGAATTGTAAATTAAAACGTACATAACTGTGGGAAAATGTTGATTCCTAAATCACAATAATGTGCCAATTTCATAACTACATGAATTATATTAATAGCTTTGAGAGAAAAAAAAGGATAATGGTTGAATATGCAATTATCAATTAGTTGAATCATTGAAATTCATATTAAAATACAACTTATGCCAGTTATTGAATATTATGCGTGGATAACACATAATAATTACAACCAGACTAAAAGTTGAATGGCAAATAGTATGTAATAGCCCTGGTGTTCATGTAATAGCATTATATAATTACGAATAGTGCAATGCCAGAATTGTTTTGGAACAGATTATCAAAACAAGTCACCATTGTATTTTGCCAATAGCCAACTAGACGTTTTTTGGATGTGTCTCACACACACACACACTTACTTTAGATACAAAGACTACTCCAAAAACACATACAACTATTGCAGCTAGTATAAAGGAGGGCTGCGACTAATGATCTTTTGCTCAGATTAATCTGCCATTTTTAATTTACGATCAATTGATTATTCTTATAAATTGGAATCATTATTAACCAAAATATTAATATTGCCAACTTTTTGGGCAAGCGCAGTTTTTCAATTATTTTTATCGAAAGATAATGACAGGATTAAATAGAAACTGGGATGAAGAGTCGGAGGGGTCAGCGAATGCGTGGAGAAACATTGCAGAAAAGGCGGAGAGGGGATTTGAACCGGCAGAACTGCTCGGCCTATGGTCCGGGAGAGTTTTCTAAACATATGCAATTATTTTAAATATATAAATCATAATGGTGGCTGTGCTTGGTGCCCACATTTTGTAACAAATAGTTATAAATTCTGTTCACGGAAATAGTACCCCAAAGAGTTGAAACCATTGCTGCTATATTAGGCATTCAATAGTATAATTTATAAAAGCGTCATTAACAAATCAAATCTTAATATAGAACATATTTTAGATTGTTTTATATGTTTTATATAGTTTATATATACTTAATATTTAAGTTTATATATCCTTAATATTTTAAGATATTTTTTAAAACTTCTCCATTTTGAGTTAAATACAGAAAGACACCTTTAGGCATGGAAGTAGAAGTGCTACAATACCAATGTGATACATTGATCATGACAAAAGGTCATGACTAAAGGTTAGTCTAGGAAATTCTAATAGCAAAGTAAATTCCAATAAGGACCTTACAAACTGCAAAATCTAATAACTTATCCGCTTGATATAGATTACAACAGTAATCTATTTTTTAAAAAGGCAGAGTCATCAAATCAGATTTTGTTTTTTTTAGCCCATTACAGTAGCGCGATTAATAATTGTGATTTTTTTTTTTTGTGATTTTACGGGTAAATACGAATTTAAAAGTATTAATTCTATGAATCCTAAACCCAATGTGACTAATTGCTAATGGGGTACCATTTGTCAAGTTTGAAAACATTAACTTTTACATTTGGATTTTAAATTATGAAATTCCTGGCGCCACACCCCATCCCCTTTTCTTCATTTGAATGAATAAAAAAGAATAAAAGACAAAAACAGGGATTCCATTTCTTGACAAAAATCGCACAACCCACGTCAATGATCAAGGCCCTTACAATGACAACAATGTCCACAATGGCTCTATTGGGTCCCAAATGCCACGTGTGCTTGTTAAGTGGGTGGGCACAAGAACTCCACTCCATTGATTTTGTGGCTGCAACAAGGATTCAGATTAGGGCGTTCTCCCTCTGGTCTAGGGCTGCAACTAACGATTATTTTAGTCGATTAGTTGCAGATTGAAACGATTAATATGTTAGATATTACTTTTAAAAAAAGTATCTACTCAACTTGAAATGTAGTCAATTTTGCCTCACGTTAGCAAACAGATGTTCTGTTAATTATTTGGACACAAAATAATTACAATGTATACACCAATTGTGTTTTCCTTATATTCATGTTTTTTAATCAATAATGTTGAATATTAATCATATTATGGATTTTCAGAAATGATCAAATAATATCAAATGTGTGATGGCGTCAGAAAAAACTGCTGGCAATAAAAATGTAATTCTTTCACACTCAATTATTGCATTAGTTGTCGATTTGTCGATTATCCGATGACGAATTGCTGCTCCCCTACTCTGGTCATTCACTTTCAGTTTTGATTATGGTTTTCTGAAAATAAATAAAAACATGAGGAATTGATTGGTCGTTTGATTTGGGCACAGGTGAATTTTGCCTTTGTACAAAGAAAAACGAATACTTTTGTGCAACAACAATTATGTCCATTTAATCCTTTGTGTGCATAGGACTTCTATAAACCACATACAAAAAGTTACATTGTTAGCACCTAGACGTTTCTAAAATGTAAATAAAAAATTTTCCATAGAATGATTGTATTTTCAGAAATGAGTAATTCATGTCAAATTTGTGGGGGCCATTAGGCACAGAACTGCGGACAATGCAGTGCAGTCAAATTTGTCCTTCATTTCATGAATCGATTTTTTAATGATCAGTCGACTAATGTTGCACCCTAAACAGCTCACAAGTAGGGCACAATAGAATTTTAATTGAAATCAGTTTTGGCCGCAACAATATGAAAAATAAAAATGTTGATTTTTATTATTGATAAATGAATTGCATTTTTTTGTTTTGTTTATACATTAGTACATGTGTTGGCCTCCTCAGCAAATACTATTGCGTTTAATAGAATTTTGTTTGTCATGATTTTAAATTTGACACTGAATCATCGACGCATCACATGTGACTATACTGCTTGGTGGGTCTGGACCAACCAGGCAGGCAAAATCAGATCCTCACCCAAATTTGGCCAGTAGAATCAGTTAAGGCGGGCCTTGTTTGAATTGAGCAGTGGGCCACTTGTCACGCCTGCTGCGATTTGATAACTTCATTTGAATGACACTTTTGGGCCTGCCTAATCTAGACCAAATAATCGTTCTATTTGCATGCAATGCGTGGACAATGAATTTGTTCTGGCTTGCCAGGCTAACCCACCAGCGCTGGTAGATTAGCCCGGGTAGCTCCAGGAGGGACGATTGCCTGGAGCTCCATCAAGGGCTTCAAGTACCTCCAGTGTAAGGTACTGGAGTGTGTGCACCTGTAATTGTGTTAATTTCATGCATCGATTTACATTGTAGGTCATGTGTGCAAGGAAGTGACATAACCGGCATAATTAGCCAGTTATGCAGCTCCGTCAATAACTTGTTTTGACTAACTTAGACTTGGAAGCTATCTAGATGTTTTGGATATGGAAAATTACACAAGGAAGTTAATTTCCCTTTAACCCTTGGGCACTTTTATGACTTTCACCAAATGCTGCAAATTTAGCAAATCGATGCCTATTTAATATTTAGGTCCAGAAATATCAAACATTAGTCGTTGCACCTGTAATTCTAAAACGTTTACTCTGTACAATTTTATGGGGAAGAAATGGCCATAACCCAAAATCTAAACACCGGGTGGCTGGGGGGGAGGGGTGGTGAAAAACCAATGGATTTCACATAAACAAAAAAAAAGCACTGCCTCTGCTCTTTGGGGCACAGCACCCTACCAATGGTCGCCCCAATTCAACGCTCTAGCCATTATCTCTGTCCATTATCAGTCGTGGCTCGATACACACAGCAGGCCCATTGTTCATGCAATAAAGCAGCAGCAGCACAAGTATTCATCGTCCGTTTCGGGGACAAAAAAAAAAAATAAAAATCGACAGTCAAAATCGGCATTTTTGATTAAAAGCGGAGCTTCAAAGCAACAGTGTTAGAATGGCGGATTGTGTCATATATGCTCATGCGTGTAGCGGCATTGTCGACAAGGGCTCCAGACGCTCGGAGCTGGGAGACTAATCACAACGGTTGGCAACAGCGGCCGTACGCAAAAACGTAGACCCGTGTTTTTACGTAGTCGATTTTTGTCAAAAAGGGCGATCACTCGTGTTTGCCTTCTCCCTACACTCCAACGGCGTCTAGTTAAATTAGCCCGTTTAGCTTAATTAGCATCGTCAGATACGTTAGCCTAGCATAGTTAGCTTGGAGCTATGTGACAGCTAGCCCGAGTGGCTTTTATGCGTCATGCTAGCTTAGCTTCACGTGTTTCCGGGGCCGTTTTACCCGTTTTCAGCCGGCTTGATAAACCCGTCACGGAGACTTTTATTCACAATGGTGCGATTTAAGTCATTTCATAATCCCTCCGGGGCAGGGCGGAGTTCCCCCTCGTTTAAAAAAAAACCCCACATTGCAGGGGCGCAACGTCCGAAAAAGACCAGGCCAACAGTGCGCCGGTCATTTTGTGCGATTCTAGTACGTTCTTCGGCCATATAGACGCCTTGTATTGGCAAGAACGTCACGAGACCTACGAGCTTTTAGAAAACGGCCGCATTGGCGCCCTTTCCTCCACCCGGGACTCTGCGGGTTGAGGCGCGCCATCTTGGAAGGAAACCAGAGTGGGCAGGGAGAGGGGGTGGTGGTGGTGGCAGGGAGGGAGGGCAGGAGCTGAGGTCCATCTCCGCTACCTCTCGCTGACACACGCCCTGCCACGGTCTGACGAGACGCGGGGGAATCAATGGCCGTGGATGAACAGACTTAGTTACGTGTAATTACTAAAATATTTAAATATAGCCTTTGGCAATGTTTTTAATTGGGGCTTTGCAAAAGCGCCACATTCGGTGCGAATTAAAAGTTCAAACATCTTAGCCTCCTGCCATCAACCGCCCCGTGTCACTAATTCGTAACGGAAAAGCGATATTAGAGTTCAGATCATCAGGTGACCGACACTGGCAATAGGCCTTGAGGGATACGAATGTCATCAATAGAGTTATTCGTGTTCGCCGTCCATTGTCTTTATTCAGTGTTGCTACTAGCTGCAATCAATGACTTGCTATGTCGCTGACAACCCCCCACCCAAACCCGGGTCTCGCACAGATTGAGGATCGTTGAGGAAATCCGTGGAAAACCCCTGCGATGACCATTCGCCACCCGACCAGCACCAGTGTCGAGCCGCACGGACTATGGGCAGATAGAATAAATATTTTATTCAACAAAAGATGGCGTCTGCGGGTAACCACCAGCCAATGCAAAAAAGGAGGGAAGAAAAAAGCATAGCGGTCAGTAAAACTGATCGGAAATATCTAAACGGTGTCGATTTAGGCGATCGGGTTAATACTGTCCCACGATATGGTTGAGATTTAACCGGGTTCAACATTTTCATCTCGACGCGGCTTCATTTAGCCCCCGTGACACACCTAGCCTGGGTACCGTTATACCTCTAGCCTGAGCGCCAAGAGCTATGCGCCGATGGGTGATCCAACGTGGGCCGCAGCGACCACAATCACGTACCGTGATGTTGACGAAGGTGCCGTTTGGGAACGACGCCCACACGTATTTGGCGTCGGTGTATCCCACAATGGCAGAATCCTGGCAGGTGCCATCAGCCATGAGGTTGTCCACGTAGCTCTGCCAGGACATGGTGGCAACAAATTAAACGATCGCTCCAAGAACGACAAAAACACCACCAATCGGGCGAATGTCAAGTGGGGGGAATTGAGTATCACTGGTGGGTAGCGGAGGGGAGGCGAGCCGTCGTCTACGGACAAAGAGGGCCTTCGACAGGGTGTCCCAGCGCGTCCGTCGCCCGGCGTACTGGAGAGAGAAGCCACGCCGCTCGGCCAGCGCCCGGGTGTAGCCTGCTGAATGTATCCCTCCGCTTCGCCGTGCTGCGGCTCTAACTCCTATCAGAATGTACGTGTTCGGCGGAAGGAGACACTTTTAGCAGCCGGGTAAGACCAAGTAGGACCATATAGGCCTGGCCCAACACGCGCGGGAACCTGTACGCGCATAATAACGCGCACGCGCACCTACGTAGCATCACATACGCCAACACACTAGCGTGCTCAGTCACGCACGCGCGTGCAAGGATGCACGCAAGGCGTGATTGGTTCACTTGTTGATTGCGCGTGTCTCCGCAAAGGATAGAATGGCGTTTTGGACGCACGAATATTGGCAGTGAAATTGCATCATCCTG
>OMKY01251517.1:12104-22971 GCA_900302395.1 Bregmaceros cantori | reverse complement strand
CCACGGGAGTACTCAGCTCGTCCTGGTTCGAAGGGACAGGATCGGGTGCGGGTGGAGTCTCCTGGATGACACGCTGGACACGGAAAGAACGAAGCCAGATTAATCTAATTGTCAAGCGGGTAACTGGAGTTAGATTTGATCTCATCGAAGTACTGGCGTGTGACGTGCTCAGTCAGACGGCATACCTGAACTGAGGCAATGGGGCTGCGTCCATCCAGGGTTTAAATAGGGACGGACTGATGAGCTTGGATGAGGAGCAGCTGGCGGCGCTTGGAATCCCGATGTGTTGTCCGCGGACGATGGCACAGTTCGGCCAACTGCTCCCTCTGACTTGTAACAAAAGTGAGACACTAGGCCCACCTGCTGTAAAAATGAAACATTAGGCTTCACAGCTAGAAGAGTGAGACACTAGGGTCACCTGCTGGAAGAGTAGACGTTAGGTCCATTACTGTTCAGGACCTCCTCGATCCACACAACACGCACGCACAAATAGACACACTAACACACTTAAACACATATGTAAAGAGACGAAACTTGGGGCTGTCAAAGGCCATGTGGTTGAAAGCACTGAGCCTAAAGACGGCCCCCATTCATAGTAATATCAATGTGGTTTAGATCAGAGAACCGACAGTGACGTGAATTCTACTCCCCTCATCGGCTTTCCGGCGATGATCTCTTCAACCTTGTTTCCAATTAAGAGTGAGAAACTAGGCCCACTTGCTGGAAGAGTGAGACACTAGGCTCAACTGCTGAAAGAGTGAGACACAAGGCTCGACTGCTGGAAGAGTGAGACACTAGGCTCAACTGCTGGAAGAGTGAGACACAAGGCTCGACTGCTGGAAGAGTGAGACACTAGGCTCAACTGCTGGAAGAGTGAGACACTAGGCTTAACTGCTGGAAAAGTGAGACACTAGGCTCAACTGCTGGAAAAGTGAGACACTAGGCCCACCTGCTGGAAGAGTCAGACACTAGGGCCACCTGCTGGAAGAGTGAGACACTAGGGTCCCCAGTTGGAATAGTGATATTTTATGCTCCCAAGCTTGAAGAGTGAGACACTAGACCCACCTGCTGGAAGAGTGAGACACTAGGGTCCCCAGTTGGAATAGTGATATTTTAGGCTCCCGACCTTGAAGAGTGAGACCCACCTGCTGTAAGAGTGAGACACTCGCTGGGTCCACACACCTGTAACATACAACAGCATACACTATAGCTGTCAGAGTTTTAGTGTGATTTTAGCCATGCGGGTGCTGTTTAACGTGTGTTTTATGCTGTCAGGATATGATGTGGAAATGTCAGCAATGTCAAATGAATCGCAGGATTATATATTTGGCCACATTATAATAAACAAATGAGCCATCTAGTGGCACATGTATAGGTGAGATGAGAGTCATAGAAGGCCTCTCTGTGTGTTGGTGAGGTCCCCCATAACACCCACCCAGACACACCCGGGTGGGGGGACTTTTGCCACCTCAAATAACCCCCACCATGACCCGGCCAGGAGTCTCTCATTAAGACACCCCCCAACTCTGCCTCAAGGTCCTCTCCAAACGCACACCCGTACGCACAGACGTCACGGACAGCGGCGGCACCTCGGCGGCACCTCGACGGCCCCGGCTGTGTTTCCAAAAGGATGGGGACGGGGGGTTTGTTGTGACTCGGCCCGGCCCTGCTGACGCTATCCAAAGCTGTCAGTCATTTTAATGATGTCATTAAGGGGCCACCACAGAAAGATGAATCTATCCCTCTTTGTCTCCCTCCTCATAATTGCGGAGGGGGGAGTAGGGGGGTGAGGGCGAGGGTGGGAGGGCTGTCTGAGCTGAGGGACGGAGTTGATGTGTGAGTGGGGAGGGTGCGGGGCTGTATTTATAAGAGGCTGTGATTGAGAGCAGGCAATAATAAATGCCCAGATAAGGCGCATAAATGAAAGGACCTTCTGCAGGCTAACCCGACTGTCTGTCTTTGGTACCTCTCTTCCTTTCTCACTCTCCCACTTTCACACACGCACTCTCTCTATCTCTCCCTTCGATATTCAGCGTTCGCCTCTTTATTCCAGTATGTCGTGGCTTGTAAGAACATCTCCGTTAATCTTACTTGGACTATTCTCTCTCTCTTTTTCCCCCTCTCGCTTTCTTTCTTTCACTTGACTCTCTCTCTCTCTCTCTCTCTCTCTCTCTCTCTCTCTCTCTCTCTCTCTCCATTTGCCTGTCTCTGGCGACACTTCTCTATTCCAACACGTTGTAATGTGTAAGACTCAGTTATTATCTAGAAGAAATATATGTGTTCTGACCAAAGGGAAAGATTTAAACATACATTTTTGTCACTGCACAGTTCTATGTAAAACACAGTTTATGTATTTGTCACCGTGTCCCTACTGCTCTCTTTCACCCCATCTTCTGTGGTTTTTCATTTTCCTCCTATAATTCATCTGTCGTTCTTTCAGTTCATTCAGACGTTTGTATGCGCACACACAAACACGCACATGCACAAACACGCTCTACACAAAACACCATACTTGTGCAAACAAAACTGTGCGCACCTGTAGGCACTAATAGAGAAACACACACAGTTCTGCCACACACACTTTAATGGCAAACATATTAAAAGTCATAAGTCTATCCAGTTACACATGTTTATACACTATATGTTTTTCCCCTTCAGTATAAATACAATTACCATGGCTGATGACACTTATAGCGTTCTCCTGAGTGTGTTTTTGTGTATGTGTGTGTGTGTGTGTGTGTGTGTGTCGCTGTAGATCTCTGTGTGTATTCGTGTGTACATAAACGTCTGAGTCTGTGCATGTCAAATGTGTGTGTTTGTGTGTGTGTGTGTGTGTGTGTGTGTGTGTGTGTGTGTGCACCCATCACTGACAGCAATCACCATCCTCCGGTAAAACCTGTTTGTCATTATGAGTTTCTCTTTATTAAAGAAATCCATAACGATTAGATGTGATTCATGGCGCGCCACAGATTGCAAAGCGTATGGATAATAAAATCAAATAAACATGCAGAGATAAGAGTGCAGTTTGTAATGAAGTTGGCGTTTTATTTATTTCAAATGTGTCTCGCAGTCTGTGTTGGTGGGTTGGGGAGTTGTGCTAGTGTCTGTTTGTTTGTGTGTGGTGTGTTGGCGGTTGTGTATATGATCATACGTGTGCGTGTGTGTTTGTGTGTGTGCGTGTGTGTTTTGTGAGATAATTAATATGCTCATCAACAGATGGAGGAGTCGAGCGGTGAGGAATGAGCACATTAGTTTTGTAAATTGTTTTTTTTTCCTTTTCTCATTCCATATAAATTAGAGAGAAACTGCAAATCAAAACATTTACATACTGTCAGGGTGCCTGACAAAATGCATTTACACTGCTGTGAGGCGCAAACACCCACACAGAGACCCACACAGGGACCCACACAGAGACCCACACTGAAGACCCACACTGAAGATCCACACTGAAGACCCATACAGAGACCCACATAGGGACCCACACAGAGACCCACACTGAAGACCTACACAGAGACCCACACAGAGACCGACACTGAAGACCCACACTGAAGATCCACACTGAAGACCCACACAGAGATCCACACTGAAGACCCACACAGAGACCCACATAGGGACCCACACAGAGACCCACACTGAAGACCCACACAGAGACCCACACTGAAGACCCACACAGAGACCCACATAGGGACCCACACAGAGACCCACACTGAAGACCCACACAGAGACCCACATAGGGACCCACACTGACCCACACTGAAGACCCACACAGAGACCCACATAGGGACCCACACAGAGACCCACACTGAAGACCCACACAGAGACCCACACAGGGACCCACACTGACCCACACTGAAGACCCACAAAGAGACCCACATAGGGACCCACACAGAGACCCACACTGAAGACCCACACAGAGACCCACATAGGGACCCACACTGACCCACACTGAAGACCCACACAGAGACCCACACTGAAGACCCCCACAGAGACCCACACTGAAGACCCACACAGAGACCCACACTGAAGACCCACACAGAGACCCACACTGAAGACCCACACAGAGACCCACAATGGGACCCACACAGAGACCCACACTGAAGACCCACACAGAGACCCACACTGAAGACCGACACAGAGACCCACACTGAAGACCCACAATGGGACCCACATAGGGACCCACACAGAGACCCACACAGAGAGAGAGACACAGCAGCCACGCTGCTTTACCTGCACGGGAGGCAAAGTAAATAGATTTATTTTTTTCCCCATTTACTTTTCAAACTGTTGAATAAAGCGGGGAGTTGAATGTTATTTCATCCACAATGACATGCTGTGATGAATTAAATCAGGTAAAAAAAAAACAGAACAGAACAGGATTGAATGTTTTAATTTAAAGCAAACATTTATCACTTGGATGAATACATGAATAACAATGACCATTCCAACAAATAATCACTACTCTATTGCGCTGAAATTATTTCTCTAAAAGGTAGCAGTCTGTCAACAACACGCAAGACTGGTTTTATACAAGGCAAGCATCCTGTCTTCTCCTCATAACTTACATGTGCTTTGTGTCAAAAACTGTTACAAACTTTTTACTATGGCGCACACTTCCTTAAAAAACAAAGGCTATGTTCGGAATAGCTCCCTATCCCTTATGCCCTACCCCCCATATAGTGCACTCACTTATAGTGCACTCAACAGCAATGGCCGAGATTTCGGACACGAGTTGGCACCGTCAAAATTATTTTAAACAAAATTCAACAATCAACAGAAAAAGTTTTCATTCATAACGATTTGCCGTGTTCGGTCGCTATTGACTTCATGCCAATTTTAGGTTTAGGTCATTTTTAAAATGTCTCGCAATGCATTATGGGTTATACTGCTCCGTCTAGGGTACATCCGATGCTCGCTACTTTTTGCAGTGCTTTGTGGGATACTTTCAGTGCACTATATAGGGTACATGGAGAATTCGGACACCCCTACGAAATGGCGTGCATCCCATATAGTGCACTATTAGTGGGATAGAACACAGTCAAAGTCTATATGGACCCAGAAGCAAAGTTTTCGAATCATATTTATTCAGAATACAATTCAGACCAATCTAAATCAAATCAGATAAGTCTTTATTGGTATGGTAAAGAGCATCATGCATTGCCAAAGCATACAAATATCAAACATAATATACAGCAAACAGTCAATAGATGGAAAAAAAATATTTAAAGGTGAATGACCTGGCAACTCTGATTGATTGGTGAATTATGAAATAAAAAAAATGTTCACAAAAAAGAGAACGACACCTGCGCAGAAAGAAATGAAAAAATGTATATAATTTTGGACAAGGAAAGTTCAATCACCCAAGTACAAAGGTCAGCGCATGTGTTGGTGGAGCTCTGTGCGTTCTAGTTTTATTTTAAGCCCTTGTGTGCTCGGTTATAAGTCGTGTGTGTCTGCACCACCACTGCAACAAATTCCTAGCTTGTGAAAGTCTGATCTCACTGACAATGGCCATAAATCCCATTCGGATTCTGAAGTGTTAGATGATAGTGAGTGAACATGAAAAAAAAAAAAAAAAAAAAGGGAGAGAAGCGAAGGGAGGGAGATGCAACACGAAAGAGAGGATCCAAGGAAATATAGTGCGGGCAATAACGGTGGCCTGGTTTTTATTTCCACCCTAACAACTTGCAATTACACAAACACTGATTGGGTTAAACCGCTAATTACACACACATACACACACGCGTACACATATAAGGACTCACGCTGTTGGTGTGTGGGCGTCACGCACGGACGCGTGTGTTTACCCGAGGCTTCCTGCCAAGCGGCGACGAGCCACATAAATTCACCGCCGCACCCGTGTGATGTCGGCGAAGTTTTACGATGTGCTGAAGGCGATGCGACCAAACGAAGCCACGAGCTTAAATTGCGTGGGGCTTCTCGGGCGCTGGTTGGCCTGAAGCTGGCTTTGAAAGTTTAATGATCTTTCTTTGTGTGTCTGTGTGCGAGTGTGTGTCTGTGTGTGAATGTGTGTTATTTTTTTTCAAACTTAATGCTTCTCATCTCAAAGAAACAAGCCCTCCTTCTCTGCAAAGAAACTCTGCAGTGGGTCTAAAATGTCATACTTGTCACCTGAATGTGTGGTCTTGCTGCAAAATGTTGCTAAAATAAAGTGTTTAGTTCATCGATGCAAGTTATTTTTCTTGTTTTTTTAGCCGAGGACAGCCTTTGCCAAATTCAGTGAAGGATTCTGCTCATTCTTCTATACCACAATGGTGACATGATGAATAAGCAACATTAATGCAAAGTCATTGTTCATTGTCTGGCAGATATGGGCAGAGCAGCCATAAAAATTAATTATTTATTATAAGTAAAAGTATTGTTACCTCAGCAAAATATTACTAAAGTAAAAGTAAAAAGTAGTCATCCAAATAGTTACTCAAGTAAAAGTAAAAAAAGTACTCCACAAAAAGGTTACTTAAGTAGCGAAAGTACTGAGTAACTTTCAGTGAAAAAAAAAATCTTTTCAAAATGTTATTGAATGCGAGAGAGAAAGCGCCAGAGAGGGAGACCGAGAGACAGAGAGATAGCGTCCAAGAGACAGAAAGACCAAGAGAGAAAGTGCCCGAGAGGGAGAGAGAGATATGACGCCAAGGCAATATCAGCGAGTAGAAAATTGCTGACACCTCAGTAAAAAGTATTTGTTTTCACCTCAAATTTACTTGAGTAAAAGTAGTAGTGCACTCACCTATAGTGCACTCAACAGCAATGGCTGAGATTTCAGACCCTAGTGTTGGCACCGTCAAAATTATTACTAAATATAATTATTAAAAATATAATTTATAAAATTCAACAATCATCTGAAAAAGTCAAAAGTACTTACATTTACAACTATTTGCCGCAGTCGGTCGCTATTGACGCTGCGGCATTTAAAAAAAAAAGTTTAGATCGTTTTTAAAACGTCTCGCAATGGATTATGGGTTACATTGCTTCGACTAGGGTACATCCAATGCTCACTACTTTTTGCGGTGCATTGTGGGATACTTTCAGTGCACTATATAGGGTACATGGCGAATTCTGACACCCCTACAAAATGGCGTGCGCTCCATATGGTGCACTATTTGGGGGATAGGGAGCAATTTCGGAAACAGCCTTCTAAGTTTCCATTTTAGAAATAATGTTTTTGGCAATAAACGTTTGTAAGACTTCTATGGAAGTCCTTGGCATGCGACAATCAGGGTTATCTATCCGATCATGTCACTCTTAACGAGTGTCACCGATGAAGAGTTTATTCAGATAAACAGTTGGACTCGGTCAGATCAAATTCATTAAATCACTTTTGACATGAGGATGATTGTGTTGTTCTCTACGGTGAAAGACGTGCAATTAAGTTGACTTTTAATGGCATTCATTTGAATTCCGAGTCTGGCTTTAATAACAGTGCAGTTAATAGAGCAACCATTGTATGTACTTGAAGGTTAGCTGTTGTATCGCATCGTCTGGCTCATCCACATTCGCATTAACCTCTGGGAGCGATGGCCTTAATTGCATTTGCATCTTACAAATGTCAAAACATTCTTCCATAAAACGTTTAGTTGCGTCTCTCTCTCTCTCTCTCTCTCTCTCTCTCTCTCTCTCTCTCTCTCTCTCTCTCTCTCTCTCTCTCTCTCTCTCTCCTCAGAGTGAACGCTGTGTTGTGACTCAATGACTGCATGATGAGCCTCAAACTCTTGGATGAAAACAGATTAAAGTCCTTCCTTAATGATGCCGTACAAGACTACAGCATCCACATGCCCGAATGTCCTCCACTTAATGGACACACACACACACACACACACACACACACACACACAGACACACTCCGCATGTGCGCAACCATGATGGCATTTATTAGCTGGAGGTTTTCACTAGCACTTTCCATGGGTACCCAACTATAACATAAAAGGCATATTGCTCTGTCTGTCTGTTTCTCTGCCTCTCTCACCCTGTCTCTCTCTGTCTCTCTCAGTTTTCCTTGGTAAAAAAAATATATATGTATAACATGTTTTAATGGGCCAAGGAATCGTGGGTTCGTCAGAAGCATTTTGCATTGTTTCCCATTCTTTGTAGGACTTAGCAGGTTTGCTGAGGCATGACGAGGCAAGGAAAGTGAGAGTGGAAGGAGAGACCAGCAGAGAGAGACAGATGTTGGATGAGTGAGAGGGAGAAATATATGGAGAGACAGGCAGGGGAAGAGAGATGGAGGGAGAGATGGAGAGACTGAAGGATGGACAGAGAGAGTGGCACTGAGAGAGATGGAGAGACGGGCAGAGAGAGAGACAGAAAGAAACGTAGGGAGAGATGGAGAGACTGAAGGAGCGGCAGAGAGAGTGGCAGTGGGAGAGATGGAGGGAGATATGGAGAGACAGGCAGAGAGAGAGACCGAAGGAGGGACAGAGAGAGTGGCAGTGGGAGAGATGGAGAGACAGGGAGAGAGTGTCGCAGTGGGAGAGACAGAGGGAGAGATGGAGAGACAGGCAGAGAGGCAGACAGAAAGAGAGAGAGAGAAACAAAAAGAGAGAGGTAGAGAGCGCAAGATAAAAACAGACAGACAATAGGAGATACTGAGAGAGTGAGTGCGTATCTGTGACTGTGTATCTGTATGCGGATGCCTGTGTGTGTGTGTGTGTCGTGGCTATGTGTTAGTGTGTATTTGTGTGTAACTGTGTGTATCGGTGTGGGCATGTGTGTGTGTGTGTATTTGCATGTGTCTTGAGGCATTAAATATAAATTCAACAAGGCCATGTTCTCCATGCCAAGCCTTTGAGCTCCATTATAAACAGTCTGTACACAAAATATTGATCAGAAAAAATGGATCTGTGTTCATGAGCATATATGGTGGATATTACACTCAGTTCAAATAACAAAATAAAATGCATCACTAGAATAATATTTTGTGCCGCGTGAGTGGAAGTACTACAGCTATGCATGATGTCGATGTGTTTTAATCTCTGAAATATATCTGTGTGTGTGTGTGTGTCTGGCAGGGCCGATGAAATCACATTTTAAGGAAGTAATGTTTAATTGAACACACATTCCAAGACATACAAACAAATCAGGCATACCTGCCAATTCATCCCATGTCTGCATAGAACCTCAACATCAAGCGAAGTGGTCACCACACGGAGGCTGTGTCCGAAATCGCTCCCTATCCCCTAATCCCTACCCCCTATATACTGCACTCACTTATAGTGCACTCAAAAGCAACAGCCAAGATTTCCAACACCGGAGTTGGCAACGTCAAAATTATTCTAAGATATTATAAAAAATATAATTATAAAATTCAACAATCATCGCAAAAAGTCAAAACTACTTACATTTATAACTATTTGCCGCAGTTGTCGCTATTTACTTCCGCCGTGCCATGTTTTTGGAGTTTAGGTCATTTTTAAAACGTCTCGCAATGCATTATGGGTTGTATTGCTTCGTCTAGGGTACATCCGATGCTCACTACTTTTTGCGGTCCATTCTGAGATACTTTCAGTGCACTATATAGGGTACATGGAGAATTCGGACACCCATACAAAATGGCGTGCGCCCCATATAGTGCATTAAATGGGGGATAGGAAACGGACGCAGCCAGAGACTCTTTATGGAAGAAGACTCAGACGAGACTGTACTTTCTGCGGCGGCTTAAGAAATTTAGCCTGCCAAAGGGGCTCCAGATAACCTGTTGATCTTGAGAGAAATGTTTCATGCCCAACTAAAATTCCATGTGTGTACTGCTGTCATGCATGCACAATATAGCGTTTTCGTTATTTGAAAACTTGTCATCGAGCCTGACGATGTCCCATGTCAAACGAAATATCAAACAACCTCAATTTACCCTGTCTGTAATTGTGTTCTTAAAAGTGTGTGTGAGCGGTGTGATGGGAGGAGGGGGGAGAATGTGGTGGGTGTATATCATGTATACACGCAACGCCTGATTAGTTTTGTGTCACAGTTGATTTTGTGTCAAATCGACCCCCTTACGATGGCTCAAATTGCTTGTTTTCATGTCGAAATTTACACCCATCATTGTGCGCCGCGCCATCCCAAATCCCTGGGCACGCTCCATGCGTGTTTTTTTACACACCGTGAACATAATATTGTCATTTAAGAAGAAAAGAAGAAAAAAATGGAATGAGATAAAAGGAATGTGTTTGGGTCTCAGCAGGCGAGCGAGCGGCTGTGAATTGAATAAATTATGAATGTAATGAGGTGTTGCTTGTCTCATTCTTGTCATAGCTGTTAGCATGTTTTATGTTGTTTTTTTTTCAACTGCTGCTCAAAATGTATTTTATTACACTTAAGAAAACATAACATTACTTGCTTTCATGATAATTCATGTATTAACTTTGCCATTTGCACATTGGCAATAGTTGACTGGAGCCATTGTATTAGTGTGTGTCACACACACCTTAGATTGATATGGATCTCATATAGGGTCGATTGTCCTAATGTGGGCCCTTTTTTTGCCACTTCCTAATATGGGACAGTCAGTTGCCTAATGTGGTAGTGTGAAATGTATTGTTGAACAGTTGAACTTAATGTTAGACACATTACCATAGTTTGCTTTTACCATAGTTTCACTGACATGCATTAGGAGGAGCCAGAGGCACTGGAGCGTAGGCGTCCCAAATTGGTCATTAGCCCACATTAGGACAATCCTCACTACAGTGAAATGTAGTGTTGAACCGTTTAACTTAATATTAGACATTACCATAGTTTGCTTTTACCATAGTTTCACAAACATTCATTAGTTTAGGGAGGAGCCAGAGCCACTAGAGCTTAGGTGTCCCAAATTAGGCAGTGGTCCACATTAGGACAACCCACCCTACTGTTGATATTT
>OMKY01251515.1:0-17519 GCA_900302395.1 Bregmaceros cantori | reverse complement strand
GAGCCCATGTATATATATATATATATATATATATATATATATATATATATATATATATATACTTGGTTGATTTTGTATAAATCGTCTGTACGCCGGCGTCATTCAGAGTCATTTTTAATAATATTGTAATGAGATGCACAGCGCGGTGTATGCTGGGCCGGCACTGTTGGTGTCTCTCGGCGTGCACCATCGCGGCCCTTAAATTGAGTCCGAACAAACCTTGGCAATAGCTGAGTTCAGCTATTGCCGATGTCGTTCCTCTATCCCCCAGCTCCTCCTCGGGGGGCACTTGTTACAATATCTATATTTATTCAAGTGTCATCACTCAAGTCAAGACATCGCTCAAGTACACTACCACGCGTGCACACGTAAACGTACACAATCCTTTCTATCTCCTTTCTCTCACTCTCACTCTCTCTAAAACGTGGGAGGTGTGTTGTTGATCCAGTTTTTTAAAGCCAGTAGTATATGAAGTATGATAAACGAAAGAGGGATATTTAGTGACTCCTGCTTTCTTCTGCTGACCAGTGAACCAGTGGGCATACTCACAGACGTGATTAATATTCATTGCAGGCGAGGCAGTAATAACGATAATAGGCTTTTTTGTTTATTTAGTTAGTTTGGACGATATGATCGTAAATGGCAATATTTTCTAGGGACACTATCGTGCATATACAATTTCCTATATCGCCCAAAACTAGTGTTGGAGGTGCTAAAATTATATATATATATATATTTACTTTGTATGTGCTTGAAGAGGAAACCAATTCACTCAATGAAGTCATGCTAACTGGAAGTGAATGTCCGTTGCTGAATAGATAATAATTGGATAGAAATTGCACTATAAAAAAGTGACTGTCCCTCGCCTTCATTGATTGGCCAGACACTGTGAAATCAGATACCATGCTCACAGCATAAACTGGCTGGTGTCTACCACACAAGAAGGAAAACCTGTGTTACAAGTCAGCGGGAGCAGTTGGCCGAACTGCGCTCATCGTCCGCGGGCCACACATCGGGATTCCAAGCGGCGCCGTCGTCCGCGGAGTCCCCAGCGCCGCCAGCTGCTGCTCATCCAAGCTCATCACTCCGTCCCTATTTAAGGCCACGCCAAACCCCGGATGGACGCAGCCCCATTGCCTCAGTTCAGGTATGCCGTCTGACTGAGCACGTCACACGCCAGTACTTCGATGAGATCAAATCTAACTCCATTTACCCGCTTGACAATTGGATTAATCTGGCTTCGTTCTTTCCGTGTCCAGCGTGTCATCCAGGAGACTCCACCCGCACCCGATCCTGTCCCTTCGAACCAGGACGAGCTGAGTACTCCCGTGGAGCCTATGGATGTTTCCTAATTGTGTATATTTATATGTATCTGCTTGTCTCCTAAAGAGACTATTCATTCCATACGTAAAGCTAAATAAAAGGGTTTGTAAACCCTCTTCCTTGTGTCTTTCTCTGGGTACAATTCCAACCATTCAAACTGACTGTTGACAACCTGTTAATCAGTTGCCTTTCACTCAAATGGATCTTGGGTTTGAATCTCACCAAGGTCACTTATTTGCACCTCTTTTTCTACTTTCAAATGTATCTTATTTTTTACTGAATAGGTTTGAAAGACGTCAATCAATTCAATTTTATCAAATGCCTTCCTAGAAACCTGATTAAAAGGATTTGGGATATCTTCAATCGCTCGGCTGTGACAGCCAATCAAATTTAATTTTATGTCACCAGACAGGAAGTCAGGTCATATCTTGGCAACTGTCTGTCAGAATGTTTACATACTCTTTTGCGTCTATCCAGTGACACCTCTCAGAGAATTGCAAGACCCCAGGTCAAACGCTCTAGCACCACCATCAGGTCAAAGTTGTATTTACATTCTACATGTAACTACTGATAGGTACGCCCAATTTTGAAAATGTTTTATATTCTTTGCTTGAAGTGAAAACCAACACATCCTCATGTCATGCCAACCAGAAGTGCATATACACCATTTTGAATTATGTTAAAATAAATATAAGGCTTCTATTCCAACACTCTTAAGTCGGATTTGCACACAACTCGGTACACATGATCTGTGGACTGCTCTGCACATACCACAAGAAGGGATTTATTATATGCCCTACCGTTTCACTGTGACTGCTAATCAAGCACATTGGAAAAGTTGCATAGCGCAAACTTTGCACACATCATGAGCATCCCCCGTGGGGACTGCACATAGCTTTGCCCCATATCACTGCTTGCGGTTATACGTCAGAAGGTTACCGTACCGTACAAACCGTAGATGCGACTCCGTGCGAACCAGCTAGCCTCATACACACAGATGGCATTCGTACGAGTGTATTTGTGGCTCGAGATGGCCACAACTCGCCAAGTGTGATAATCATTGGTAGCCGGCCCCTCTCCAATAAAGTATTGGAGAAGGGACTACAAAGTATTTGAGTCGCATAGTTTGCTGCTAAAGGGAAAGAGCTACGCACGGCCAATCAGGAGGCTGGATTCCTCCCAGACAATCAGGGAGATTGACTGACAACAGTTGGGATGTTGTTAGGAATGTTGGGTCTGGATTCCAATGCGGCGGTGTTTGTGCTTTGTGTGTGTGCAGGCTTGAGGGTGCACGCCGAGTCCAACCTGTGCAATTGGTGATAAGTCCTGACATTTGATATAAAATCCTGTGTGAAGCGCTGGCTGAATATCATTGCGTTCGACGGCGCGTAAAGGATCATCAAAGCCCACGACGCCTGCGATCAAAGCTGCCCTTGCCCAGTGCGCACCCACACACAAACCACCTCACACACACACACACACACACATGCAGGTCAGAAACATGTGTTGCGTGGCTTACAAAGCTGAACGTTCTTCACCATCAACTTCAATTAGTACAAGGGTACAGGGTTGAACCAGGCTGCCGTTATTGAATATAATCTGGTTACTTTTCAAATGTAATCCTTTACAGGTTACTCTTTCAAAATTGTAACATAACTCCATTATTTATAAAGTAAGACATTTAATTCCATTACTTTCAAATTACTTAAGTAGAACTCTTAACACAGTCAAGTCAGCATAATCTTAGGCCGTATTCAAATAGCAATTTGAATTTGTCATGGGTTGCGTTCCCTCGATAGATTTGTGGTCCTGTTTTTATGCTCTGGGGGAAAGTGTGTAGTAACCTACATATTATATTATTATAATATTATATTTATCGATCCATATACAAGACATGACCACATGTCTATTGTGATGCAATATGTGCCACATTGGTCATCATGTGACTCATAGACAGGGCTGGCTTATGACACGTTATTGTGACATCACCTTCCAGAGGGTTCTGTGTGAATATGTATATAACAGGAAGCCCACAGGAAACTGCCTCTTTGTGATATCGGTCCTGAATAAACACATCACTTTGACCTTTAAAAAACAAATTTTTTCTTCCTTTTAACACTGAAATGCCTGCCCGATGGTAATACCGGTAATTCATATTCTGAATGCTGGAGGCAAGAAGGGTCACTGCAAAGTAGATCGCTACTACAATGCATGAAGCACCATGTTCCAAAGAACTCCTATTGGGAGGATATTGCCAATTCAAAGCCAAAAAAAGAAGACCTTGGGGAAGAAAAGAAGAAAGTGTAGTGTGCAAAGTTTTATTCATGATTTTGCTTGTCAGTATTTATTGGTAGGCCCAGGCTTGTTGCCATCATCAGAGAAGCAGACAAAGCCCAAGTCCAACTCATTCAGCAAACTTTACATCATACATTCATTGGTATCATCTGCACTCAGCATTGGCAAGGACATAAAATTGTAGTAATTGCACGCTGAAAATTAAACAGGTATGGGTGTATCCCTTAAAAACCCACTTGTCCACAAATATTTAGGGTGTCTCAAAGTTTAAACAATGTCAAATTCATTGCCTAACAGAAGCACCTACAAAGGTCACCCTTATCTGTGAGAAATTTCTAGAAAATGGAAAACTCACAAAAGGCCTAGTTTGTGCGCTTCTTCGGTGCAAATTGCTATGCAAGCCAGCACCAATTCTGCAAAAGTGCAGCCTTCAAACATTTTCAAAAACTACAGCGATGGTGATGTGTCCACTTGATGGAAATTTCGGTAACCTGTTTACTGTGCCTACAGGTGGGGTTCCCTCTCTGCAAATTGTGTCCCACTTGGACATGGTAGCCAGCAGATTGTCTGTGTTAGTTTCAAAATCAAAGGAGAAAAGGTGTTGGGTTAGTTTCATTGTTGGTATTTCACAATGATTCAATAAGTTGCATGAGTTGCACTTGTTTATATCACCAATGAGACACCCTGTGTATTTGTTTAACTCACAAGCTTGTGGAGAATAGCTGACTATTCTCATAAGCCTGACAAGTCTGTCACACAATTTCCTTTTGCGCATTGAATGGAATCCAGTAGTATGCTTAAAAGTTGTAATGTTGAAGTTTGCGTAATGTCCCAGAGTCCATTTAAATCACTTCTTCAGTTCCTCTGACTTCTCACTCCATTTCAAGGCACTTTCGCAGGAATGTTTCGCCTGTGAAGGTAAAGTTCAAGTTCTGTCAAATCTCGTGTGGACGCTTCAAAAGTGTTGTGCTGTAGGCATTTGTTTTTCTTCTTCTCCCAGAAAATGCTTGAAGGTACTTAAATGTCGCTACACTGAGGCAGATCAACAGCAGTACTTGGAAGGGCTATTTCACGTCCAGTGCAGCTTCTAATACTTGGTTCCATATCTCTCTTTAGCCCCTTGTTGGCACTTCACAAACTCATTGTTTGAGATGGGGTGCCATCCACGGCTTGAAAATGAAATTAATTTTAAAACGTTCCGTTCCGAACGGTTCAGACAGGCCTATGTTTAACGCTTTAGTTCTCGGAACCACTCCGGCGCCAAAATATCGGCCCTGAACCGGTTCCAACATGAAAATTTTGGTTGTTCTTAAAATTCCTTATCGTGTGCAATGTTAAGTTTAGAAATAGTTTAAACAAATATATTTGGTGGACTTTCATACTTCAGTGCAACTGTATTAACGTGAAAACCGGGTTTAAAACGCCATTACATTTGCTTCCTTGTCTGTCCACAAGATGGAGCCCCAGACGCACAGGGCTTGATGACTGACGGTGAAAGTTGGATGGATGCACAACCGGAAATCGTCTCCCAGACGTAGGATATGTTAGAATATATAGAAAACAAAAAAAAATGTTTTAACCGGTTTTGTGGAACGGCAATTGATCATAATTGGGGTAAAAAGCTGCTCTGAATGTGAAATGTTCCTCGAGAAAAATCCAGAATGATACATGGCTTCACAGTGATGACAATGATGGTGGTGGTGACTAAAGGCGCATTCAGTTCCGTCTTAGATGTGCTGATTGGTTATATGAGCTGTGAAGGAGCCGTATTATTAAGCAGTTGTAGTAGGCACAGAGACCCGGATATTTACAGATTCATGGATATGACTGGACAGTATGTTTTAATATGACTTTACAGTGTGTGTGCGTGCAATTTGCACATCTATTTGTCCCAAGAGTGGATGATTTTTTTTTTTTAATCTTGGGCCCTCTCTGCTCTAAATATTTCATTTGATTTTAGATATCTGAATGAACACATTACCTTTTACATAGATAATTCAAAGTGAAGTAACAGAAATATTCACTCTCAATTTTTATTTTTTAACAAAATTTTAATTAAATTTTAAACCTTAAATAATTACTTTTTGGCCTAATGTAGCCCAACCTTTCTCTGTCACGAGAATGCATTGCAGCACAACACATGCAGATATTCCGATAATGAAATTAGAGATAAAAACTGAAATGCAGGCAAGTGCAATCATCAAGTTCGACTGAATGATTGTTCAAATTGCACAAACAAAAGAAAATTATCAGAGAAGTTGCCTTGACACGCAACAAAGGTTTTCCAGAGATAAATCCATTTTCAACCCTCCGATTACGTTTCAGAGGACAATCGATTTAATTTGAAGATGCTATAGTAATTGTTCTTTTAGTTCCACTGGCTTTTGTTGTCCAGCAGAAAGGAAATCAAATATATTTCGACTTTTATTTGAAGGTCACTTCCTTCTCACTGTTTTTGATGCCACTGTAGAGTCTTCCACACTTTGGCACAGTTTTGATCTAGCAGCGCAGCAGCATGATGGTAAACGAGAAATGGACTTCATTTCCAGGAAGTCGCTTGGAAGCTGTGGGGAAACTATGTAGGGACCTCTGGTAATTCGCAATTACCCCCTGATGTCTGTGTTATTTTGTTGCATGTTCTGAGAGGATAAGCAAAACCTTGTCTTTTGCTCAATTTAAAATACATTATACCGCATGTGCCGTATTTTCGCTAGCACGCACATACAGGCGTGTGTATTAACAAAAGTTAAACAAATTCTGAATTAAAAACATTGTGGTTTTTCGCCGAATCACAGTAGGTAACTCGCAGTGGAATTATTCATTCTCACGTCAAATGAAACTCAGACATCCTCCGCAATTATTATTCTGAATTACCAGGTGTCCATAAGTAATAAAAGTCCAGTGGGAATTGGGCTTAAGTCTTCCACTGTGTTGGCAAAATGAGATCTTTTATCACGGTCTTGACTCCACAGGGTTTTTACACTGCAATTGTACAAACCTAAAAGATGAAAAAAGTAATGAAAGGATTTCATGGTTTAGTGTGGACCATATTTTCCATCACCCCTGGTGAATGTCTCCAAGAAATATAAAATATACGCTCGCCTGTCTATATGTTTAGGTCTGACGAATGTTTTAAAATCATTCTAGGACTGGCTGTATCGCAGGCTGATTAATCTTTATTTTTACGCATTTCCTTCCATTCTAGCCACACTGGGGTGAAGGAAAACGGGTACTAATGATACTGGCCTACTGGTAAAAAGGTCTGCTGCATGTACCCTCATAGAGAATGGTTCGGCGATGCTGTTTGCAATCATGTTATGTGATATGTACTCACCATGCATGACAATGCATGTCGCGTATTTGAAAAGTGTTTGATTTGACGGCCATCATGTCCACCCACACACAAATCCTCCTCAAATATCCATGCCATGGTGACAAAAGCTTTTGCCGTATATACATAAATGTAAATCCTAGGTGATTTCCGTTGTTGGAGCTGCGATCATAAAATAGTGGATGTCCAATCTGATAACACACGCATCTCTTTTCTATGGTGTGGTTGGATGGACGTGTATGCACTGGATGGCAGCTGCATGGACAATTGGCCAAGAGTATGTCACTAAAGTGCCTATTCACATAGTGCACCGTGAAACTCAGGTCAAAAATGGAATATGGAGATAAGCTGAGATAGTATAACAATTGTGTTACGTACTCAGTTGTACCGAGCTGTTGGACCGTTGGTTGCAGCCTTGCAGGCGTTGAGTTGTTAAATTATGTGTGTTGTTGTTGGTTTGATATGATGCACCAAAGCATAGCCGTGGCATGAACTAAATCCTACATTCTCCCTTGCATGTTCATGAAACACAGGGATCCCGAGATCTGAGGTCAGTGAAGCGCGCCATGAAGTCACCTGACATGGCTTAGACGGAGGTGTCTGTAGAAGTCTGTGGTGGAGGCCGTCGGCTGGCAATGCGGAGCAGTCAATGGATGAATTCATATTTAACAATGTGGCAATTGTAACAAACAATCTGGCTATGTACATGCCGTTGGAGGTTTACAGTATATACAGTGTCCCTCACTCAATCACACGGTCACACACACCAAACTCATGGGCAACAAAAAAAAAGACATAAAAGTTAATAACAAACATAAAACTTAATAACAATGGTTGGGTCGTCGATGACGAAGTGGTTAAAGACACTGGACCTAAGACAGCCCCCATTCATAGTAATGGTCCTGTGGTTTCCATCACAGAGTGTACTCCTTTCGCCGGCTTTTCGGCGATGTCTACCCCCAATCTCTTCAACCCCGTTTCTGACTAATCCAGTCAATAAAATCTGTGAAAATGGAGCTAACGCCGGGGTGGGGGTTAATAACAATGGACAGCGCTGTTGCACACAAAGTGCGCATAATGATTAGGTGTGATGTTCATCAACGCACCCATTGCACACATGCAGCGTCTGAGGCAGCAAAGAGATGTGCTGGCTCACCTCGCTTTGACGTCTGGCAGCACATATGCACACACATGGAAGCGGGAGACTACAGCCACTTCACGTGCACCAAGCGATGTTCACACACTTGTTTCACGTGGATGAAAAGGCTTGTTTTTTTTTTGTTTGTTTTTCAGCCGCGGACGCTATCTGTGCAACAACGGGCTTAAATTGTTAAAACATTCTAAAACCATAGTTGTTCGACAATACTACTGAACAGCAATTTTGTATATTTGCACTCGTGCAAAGTATGAGGTATGTGTAACGCTAAGTAAAATTGATAACAGGGCTATATACACCAGGGAGGATGGATGGGTGGGACTCCTTTGACACACACACACATGCTGGTTAACTGTATCACAGCATACTACACTGTATACAAGTAGGGGTAAGTGCAAGGTTAAGATGGCGCTATAGGACCGTGTTGAGTCCTGTCCAAAACAGGACATTGGGAGAGAAGTGGACGCTTCAGCACTAGAGTACAACACAGGCTAAAACAGGCTAATGCCTATTTGCTATTCCAACCTCATTTTTTTAAACAATGTCTACTTTAGGAAGAGTTTGGAATTTTTAAGTTGAAGTGGAACTGCATAATTAATCCCTTACATTGAAATCAATCAATCTGCTGTCCCACTTGAAAGTCTGTGGCGGAAGATCATTTGAGGCCACTGCACACCTTTTGTTCGTATGGGTATTTCTGTTTACTGGATATGTTCTCACGTCTTTATTTAGTTTATTTTACTCATTTTACCTGCCAGGTCAGGAACTTTGTTACTCTTGTCTGTGAGGAGTGCTCTATATAAATTAGTTTTACTTTTTAAACTTATATTAGTTCAACATATAAGTTACTCAAATTGCAATCAATAATGTGGGGACGCGCGATGGCGGAGCGGTTAGAGAGCTTTTCTCTCTCAATAAAGAATGAAAAACGTAAAAAAGATAGAAAATGAAAATTGCAATCAGTAATGTAATCCTGTTGCCACATTTTAAAAGAAGTCACTTTGACTTTACTTTGCATTATTTTTAAATTACTACCAATGTATCATGATCAAACATATAAATTACTCTATAATTACAAAAGACTTGAGAACAATTTCATACATTTAAATGTTTGGGGTTTAGAGCAGTTACACACATTTTAATATCTTAGTTTTTTTACTACCCAACTTTGGGGACATTATTATAGCTGCAGCTATACAATAAGAGATCTTGGACGATCGATAGTAATAATAGTGCATGACGGTAATGCAGTCAAAGGCATCTTTGGCGGCCCCCATAACATGCTCTGATGTGGCTATAATAATCTGCCTTAGGACCAATCTTTGACTAGAAAATAAGGAGTTGGTGTGAAAACCTCCAGAGGTACACAAGAATGAATGCATCTGTCGTAATAGCATTCGTCTAGCAAACCCCACTTTTAGGGAAAATGTTCAAGCCAAAACTTAAAGACAATATACTGAGCGGGGCACATCATGTGATATATATTTGACATGACCTGAGCCTTCATCATTTATTCAGATTTTGTAGTATCTCTGGTCGTCAGGCCTGCTTATTGTTACAAAGACATCCACATGGCCTGCTACTATCTGACTGAGCTTTTAACAAGGATATTGGCTGAAAGTTTAGGTGAGAACTTTTGCAATTTGAGTTTACAGTACAACATTCTGTGATAAATATAAAGGTGAGCCACTAATGCATCCACGATAACACTGTCTGTAATTGCGCAGCATCTTTTGCTTGCTACTACCCCGTACTTGCTGCACGCCAAGCTTAGCACTGCCGAGACCTCTTCTGGTTTGCCTTCTATGTGTCTCGTTTTGCGGCTTGCTGGAAGACGTCCTTTTTTTTTTTTTTTTTTAAGCGACGCTCAGAGCGTCCAAGTCCTGGCCTCTGCGCGTTGGTTCGTAGTCACAGCGGGAATGGCCACCTCAGGCAGGGAGGACGCGTTGGAGGGAAGCGCGCCGAGCGGAAAGCGACTGGCCCAGCGGCTCACGCAGACAGCTGGCAGAGGTGGTCTCGCTCCAGAGAGACGTTCTGTGATTGGCTGACCCAGAGTGGGCACCAAGGGACGGTGTTCACCTGTTGACCAAGACTGAAGGAGGCGCTGCTGCTGGCCGCGCGCCCCAGAAGGTTGGCCACAGCTCCCCGCAGACCGTGGAGTCATGTGTGAAGATACCTGAGGTGAACATCACAAGGGTAAACTGTAAACACATTTGTCTAGCCGTGTTTAACCTGGCAGACTCAAATATTCTCTACAAGAAAGCAGACCTCCCAAGGTTTCGTGCCGGGGGCCCGTAGAGGAAACGTGAATTGGAGACATTGGAGACAGTCATCAAATAAACATTGAGATAATCAATGTATTTTGGTGTATCATTTAGTTAGTTACCACTGCTTTACTATTTCTTTCATTCCAAAGTTTCAAAATGAGTGCAGCAGTCAATGACTCCAATTACATTTATAGAATAGAAGAATTACCAACCACAATGTTTCTCCAGTTTCTTCATATTATGAGATTTTATGTTTAGATTGTACAGAAAAGTAATTATCCCTGCCTGTCTCTGTTGCACGGCAGCGCACAGGTGTCTCTGGGTGAGAGTCAGTGAGTTGGTCCGCGGCCGCTGAGTGACCACCAGCACGTCACGGGCCCAGTGGTCCATTAGCAGCCTCAGGTCCTCCCCGAGACAGCCCTGGTCCAGGGTCCACGGCCCGCAATGACCAGCTGACTTGTTGTTGCTGTTGTTCACCTGACACATGAATTTATTCACACATAAGCAGAGTTTGGAATATCTACATTACAAGTAGCAGTTGTATGTGCAACTTATCTGCTATTTCCATGCTGCCCACTAGATGGCAGCAGAGTGTGATACGGGGGCAGAATCAGAATCACTTTCATTGCCAGTCATGCATAAACACACTGGAAATTGACTTCAGACATTTGGTACACACCCTGGTACAGTAAATATAACATAGTAAAAAGATAACACTGAGAAAATACTACAATAAAAAATAACAGTGTAGTAATAAAAATAAGCAATAGTGGCACTGTCAAAAAATATATAATAACAACAAAATTACACAGCCAGAAGTAATAAATACAGTAAAGTAAAAAAATAAGGTAATATAAAGTGACACCGTTAGAATGTAACAAGGTCACAAGGACAGCATAACCAGTAAACCGCCACTCACACTACTGTCCGGCGTGTGAGGTGGCAGGTGCTCTTCTCAGTGTTAAGAACGGAGACAGCTAGGGGGAAGAAACTGTTCCTGTATCTGGCAGTTCTGGTGAACAGAGCTCGGAGGCGCCTGTCAGAGTGGGGGGTGGAGTGAAATGGTGCTGTGCGGGGTGAGAGGGGTCAGTTGCTATGCTCCGTATGGTGACATATATCCGGCCACGCACACCGCTTGACGCGGGCCGCAGCGGTTAGCTGTTAGCACTGCAACATGGCCAGCTACATGCAAGTCGCACCAAGCAATCCACCAACACTGATATTAAATTAACTACAGGAATCTTAACACGTATAAAGAGAGTTACTCCTCCCAGTAACTAGTAATATGTTCAGAATCAGCTTTCAAAGTTAATTTGTCATTTGTATCAATACACTGGTTGCTCCGACCACAACTAACAACCAACAGTGCTGCCTGAACTGCCTCTATTCATATCACATTCATGTTGTGTGTGTACTAAGTCTGTGCATATTATCATGAAAATATGAACTCTACAGACATCCATAGCCGTCCTACAGAAAATACACTTACAACCAAAGATGTCAAATTACATTTTTAGAATGTAGCAAATAGAAATTCTAGAAAGTTTCCTAGAAAGTACAGATCTTCTTCTTAAAATTATAAGTTGTAGTGTTCAGATGAAATTTGTGTAGAGTCTCTAGTGTTGGCGATGAAAGAGTTAATAAGAATGATAACTAGAAGCACTCAGAGATTGCTAACCAGTGCCGTAGTGGTACAAAAAAAAATAGTATTTTTAGTGCTAGTATGTGTGGCAACCTATTATCAATGCAGTACAGATTGCGAGTGACGTCACCGTGACAAGCAAGCCTAACAAAACTACATTTCCCAGTGGCACAGCGGAAGTTTGGTCACGTGACCATGGTAAGCGCCCAGCAATCTATACAGAAATGCACAAAAATAACCTGCTTCCTGGTGCAGATAATAATAATAATAATAATAATAATAATAATAATAATAATAATAATAATAATAATAATAATAACAATATTTTCTTTCTTATTAAAAAAAAAAAGTTGGGCCACCTGTGACTGTCCAGCCCCCACTGGTGGGGCTGGAGGCTGCGAGTGGTGTGGAGGTGTAGCACCAGATACTTGGCTCGAAGCTTGGCTGGAATTGTGACCAGGACCGGCTCCAGATCCTGGGCAGACAGGAAACAGAAGAGTACACAAGATCTGTAATTTATCTTTAAGGCACTAGACGAGTTTGGCACGTATTTCCGGTTAAATTTCTAGTCTGAACGTCACTTCATGTGCCATTAATTTTGCATTTCTTTTTCAACATGTCTATTCGGTGGCAGCACACACCTACCGTGTTACTTAAAAATGATTCCACACCCAAATGTGTGGATCTGTGCCCCACAATACGCGTGATTCAATAATCTGCCCAACCCGTTCCATTTACTCATTTTTGTTGTAATTACTAGTGGAAGCAGCCTGTGACAACACCGGTGAGTAACTTTAAGTCGGATCTTGACTGTATCAATATTTACGCAAAGCATGCAGGGTGGATGATGTGTAATTGGTCATAGAAGGACCTCTAGTGGTCCGATTTTGAACCGGTGTGTGTTTTGTGGGACAAATGTGGGAACTTTGATCCACGACCACGACTTTACACAGGTTGCTATACAGACGCATGAAATGCGTTTCAGGCGGTGAGACAAAATGTCAGCATCTTGTAATGAATGTGTGAACTTGTCTATGGAGTTAATCTAAATACATCTGTCACACCACCTGCATCTGGTGCAGGTGGCCACCGGTGCATGCCTTTGACACATGCGTTTTGGATAGGCTGCAACCACTTTTAATCCAAAACAGACTGCAAGGCATCATCTGCAGATTAATACTGACTCGACTGGTGTTATATGCTGTAACAATTCATTGACTCACAGATTACATAGAAATAAAATAACTGCAGACTAATTTCATTCATCCAGTGCTACTCGACGCTTAAAAGCACATATGATGTCTTTCTCTCAGTGCTCACCATTTCCACCCGTTTCCACTACCCCTAATAAAGCTGTGTAATAGCTAGGGTCGGATGGAAAAAAACACTTTTGCTCTAGCAAATAACAGTGATAATTAAAGGCTAGACAAGCTAGACTAGCAAGACAAAAAACTCGAAACGATGATCTACAAATGAGCCTGTTGACACTGAATGGGGACCTCTAGAGGAAGACATACAGTGGGCCTGCATCATAATCCAGCCCACAAGATGATTTACCAAAAAAGATATAAATATTTTTTAAACATTTTTAATGTCTATCATTAAAATGTTAAAAAAAATATATTTTGGTAAATCATCTTGTGGGCTGCATAATGATAGAACTGCTGTTCTAAATGTGTCCAATGGTTGTCACAAAAGCTGTTACTCTTTTTGTTATGCGAGCAAACTCACCATTCACATCTATGTGTTAATTTTCTGTATATTGCCCAAACCTTGGTTGGGAGCACAGACTTCAAATGGCTTGTAACTGTCTGGACGTGCGACAGTATCATGCAGAAAAATTAAGAATTTACTCACAGGATGAGTATGTTTTAAAAACATGCTTGTACAACTTTGGACCAAAGTGAAACAAAGTAGTTATTATTCCAAGATTTTACCATTCCGACATACTTCCTGGATGTGGCCCCTGAGCTAAAATTGTTACTCCCCTGGTATACATTCTGCTACAAGCAGAGATAGTGATAGACAGTAAATGCACCGTTGTACGAAAACATTTAGTATTTGCAGAGTGTACTTTGCTGCTAGCACATTGTACATTTAGATAAAAACATGTTATCATGCTTTCCTATGGAGCACATGACAACTTTCTTGGAAGAGAAGATACGTACTGTTGCGCTCCTTGCCCAGACACAGCCTCTTCAGCGTGGTCCCTGCAGACCAGAGAAACACAGCATGCAATCAGTCAACAATGGCAGCAGGTGGCACCGCGGGGCTCCACCACCAGCAGACAGACAGACAGCAGCAAGCAGCGAGTGCAGCATTCACATTGGAAGCTATATGCAAAGCAGCCGCAGGAAGCCCACATGTAACACCAACAACCTGGCCTGACCATAGTGTCTATGGCATGATCCTGAATCTGTTACTCTGTAGACCATCTTTGAGTGTTCTGCAAAAAATGGAGGAAGCATGTTTTTGCTAACAGTGTGCAGAATGTATGTATATGTATAATGTAGGACATGGACGGGCAACTGGCGGCCCCCGGACCATCCGCGTCCCCAATTTGTGCGGCCCGCTATTCCAGGGTAATTTCACTGACCATGCATATTGAGTGTTATATACGTTATTGCATGTTTTTTAAACTACTTACATTGCTTTTTTTTCTACAAGTATTTTTTTTTTCTTCAAGTATTCATTTTTTATTCTTTATTTGAGAGATAGTGATAGGATTAAATTGGAAACTGGGATGAAGAGTCAGGAGAGACATTGCAGAAAAGCCGGAGAGGGGATGAGACCCTGTCACACTGCTCGACCTGTGGTCTGGGGGGATGCGCTCTAAAACCACTCTGCCACCGCGTCCCTCTTGCATTCTGTTTTAAAATAAACTTCTGGAGTTAATTAAATACTTTTGGTTTTAATGCTAAATATTATGTTTACACATCTGTGAGTAAAACTAAAAACAAGCTGATCATGGCGAAGCGAAACATGTCGATGCGAGCTAGTAACACTTTTAATGCTAAATATTATTTTTTTCACATGTGTTATAGAAATTAACATGTGCCAAACTAAGAACAAGTTGTCACATACAATAATGTTTTTATTGGTTCATAGAAGAAATAAATATATGTGTTAACATAATGTGTCTCATGATATGTGTCTCATCTAAATCTGCTCCGGAAACTGTATCTTCTTCTTCTTCTTCAGGTATAATGACTTCTATTATTATTATTATTATTATTATTATTATTATTACTACTGTTGTCGTCATATTGTTACTGCCATTATTATCTGCGCCGAGCAGGTTATGTTTTCGATCGAGTTGGTTTGTCTCTCTGTCTATCTGTCACCAGGATAAGTGAAATTGTTGTGCATGGATCTGGATGAAATTTTGTACAGTTGTTAGAAATGACAAACTGAACCAGTGAATACATTTTGGTACATTTACATCATTACCTCCGCCAAGGAGGTAATGTTTTTGTCTGTTTGTCTGACTGTCAGCTGGATAACTGAAAAAGTTACGCACGGATCTGGATGAAATTTTGTACAGTTTGTGGAAATGACATACGGAACAGGTGATTGGTGCATTTCTGTAGCCTATAAGAAACGAGAACTGTTAGCTTACAAACTGCGATTTTGGCACAGGTTTGCACTCTCTGAGTGCTTCTAGTTTTTTATAGTGCTATCATACTTACTGTATGTCCCATGTTGTCTGTTTTCATGACCTGGCAATAGCGTCATTCTGATTCTGAAATGCTTTTGGGCCCACAATAGGCTCTAAATTATTGCTTATGTATTAGAAACATTACAGTACGACAAGCTTGGTGGCTAGTCACCCTAAGATACAGAAGCAATTCTGAGATATTTTGAGTTTTGTCCTTGACAACATTGACGGCAGGGAGAGCTGTAAGCGATAGCGAGAATAGACAAGAGGGGGTGTTTGTAGCTGTAGGGTTTGGGGAACACAGAGAAGTGGAGCGGCTCAGGAATGCAGGGGGCTGAATTATCAATTACTCTAGAAATATTTAGGAATGCATTTTTTTCTGAAGTACATTGAGGCGGCGACACCTCGTTGTTCCGACACCCCTCTCTTCCGACAGAAAGATGTAAAGTGCAAATCCAAAAAACGACCCGCTTATTTTGTTAGGGTCCCTCCAAAACCCTAACCATAGCCCTAACCCACCAAAACCCCCTAAACCTGACCCTAACAAAATAATAAAATCGTTTTTGTGATTCAAACTTTACATCACAGCAAACAATACGCCAAATTCAACGTCGGAATTGTGGGGAATCGAAACAACGTGGCCCATTGAGGCAACTTCTTTTGATTGATGGATAGATTGGTTGATGACTTGGTGTCATAGAAATGTATCATTGATTTGTGTTGACTTGTGAAGTTATAGAAAATATTATTTCATAGTTATTCAATTTGTATAAATTGAAGCAATATTTCTACATTATCAACATTTTCACATTGTGCGTAATATAAAAATGATTTTTTTTTAAATACAGAATCGAAGAAGCACAAGCAGGAGCTGTTGTAGTTCCTCAACAGGGTTTTGAACATTTGTAAGTATTTTTATATCAATTACTCATTTAAACATATTTCTTTCCCACCACCCCCCAAGATTCTGCTGAGATCCTGCTAATCATCTTTGATGAACTATGGACATTTTTATAATTACAGGTCTTTGCTAATAATTTCTGGCCCAAATATAATCTTCATCCCCACACCGTTTAGTCACATCGAACGAGTCAGATTCAATTGCCAAGTTTGACTGTATCAACAACTATGTGCCATATACCACTATAAAGATACAAAGCTTCAATTTAAAGCAGCACTTGGCAACTTCTTTTAGCGAGCGTCTAGATACAGAGACTACTACTATTACTCCTGGAAATTATTAAGTTGCATTTATGAATCAAACTGATAGGCACCTACACTCCTACGCTCCTACGCTCCTCTTATCCATTGACTGTACACGATTGACATAGAGTGACATATAATGTAAAATGGGCATGTGTATGAATGATTTATTATTATATGCTGGTTGAGTAGAGGAATTAAAAGACGTTTTTCGAATCGAAAAAACAAAACGTGTTTTTCCCCAAAAAGCATGTTTTCCTTGACATTATAAGCTTTAACAGCAACAATTATATAATTATATTAACTTGAATTAGTAGAAGAGTACATTTTCTTTTCTCAGTTTCTAGGGAATGGCTGAACTTGATTTTTGATTATACCGGGCCCCATTGGCTATGAATATTTTCCCTAGAAGATTACCGGTTGGCAGACAGAAAATAAGGTTGGGGAACATGAAAAAGTTGCCAAGTGAACCTTTAACTAGACATATAACAAGGGTGATGTGTAGCACAGGGAGTGGCAGGGGAAGAGAGGAAAGCAGCAGATACAAACAGATGGACAGAGACACGGGCCCACTGAGAAATCTGGCCCCGCGCGGTTTGCTGCCGCTGCTGCAGCTCGACTTGTGGCTCACTCGCTCCGAGGCT
>OMKY01251514.1:20522-34583 GCA_900302395.1 Bregmaceros cantori | reverse complement strand
GTGCGTACACACACATCCTTCCACGAAGAGCCAGGTGAAATATAGCAGTTCTACTAAGCCTGTTATGTACAATCTTCTCATATGATGTTGAAACGTTTAATGGCTCTGTGCTGTCTGTCCTAATGTACAATTCATTCAAAAGGCCAAAACGCTCCAACGTTGAGTAAGACTCTGGTGGAACGGGGCAAAGGAGGCGGGCATGTGGGACGAAGCGGAGCGGGGTGGGGGTGGGGAAGCTTTTATGGACCTATAGGCAGCCTGTGCGAGTGCATCCTCCCGCACGTCCCAATGCTTTTGTGACCTGGTTATGTTTCAGCTTGCATGCATCACTTGGCAGCCATGGTGCTACTCTTGGGTGCACAATGTGCACCGTTCCTCCCATTGAGAAAGCGGGAGAGTGTGTGTCCCTTCAGGAGGACATTCTAGTGGTACATTTATTTTTGGTAGCCCATGCTTTTCATTTTTTTGCAGGCTATTTTTGATTTCAACTCTGTTAATATTACTTGATTATGCTATTCGTATAACATTGTTCTTACTGCTAGTTACTATTATTGCGCTGCTGTTATATTATATTTTTTTTCTACTTCTGTGTTCTGTATTGTTACTTGCTGTACCACGGGGGTGAAGAGAAGTCAAATTCCATGTGTGTTTGCACGATTTGGCAATACAGTGATTCTGATACTGTAATCATATTTTAATGTGCATTTTCTATTATAAATAGATGCATTTTTTTATAGTAAATGCTATACATTTTCTTGAGTCGGCTAGTTATTTTTCAACACAATTTTGTTAACTGGGAAGTGGAAAGATGATTAAACTTTCAGGTAGAGCTGAAATTACTTTGATTCTTACTGTTTTACACATCATATGTTTAAAAAAAACTCATGAGAAGCCGGCTCCAAGTCGGCCCCATACATCTTGTTGCTGTGGTTTTGATCATAGCACACGCTTTGTATACTGTGTGTATACTGCACTTCCGCCTGTCCCCCGCTCTCTCATTCCTTGATTATGGAAATTTGTTCAGTGACAAGTCTACTCTATTGTTGCTAAGCTGCAACTAGCGATTATTTTAATTGTCGATTAGTTGTCGATTATTGGAGCGATTTAATCAACTAATCGGTTAGATATTTCACCTTTTTAAAAAATCCCTCAAATATTCACAGTGAGACAGAAATGAATCTCGCCGGGTGCGCGTTGGCCGAGTGGTTATGGACACCGTACCTAACGCAACCCCATTCATGTTAGTGGCGCTGTGTCTACCGTAACGTCCGCAGTGTCGCGAGTTCGACTACGCTCGTCGACTTGTCTGCAATGTCTACCCTCGATCTCTTCAACCCAGTTTTCCGACTAATCCTATCCAATAAAGATGGAAAACAGCACTGACGCCGGAAAAAATAACTTTAAAAAAGAGATGAATCTTGTCAGGTTGAAATGTAGTTAATTTTTGGTTCATGTTAGGAAACAAATGTACTACAATTGAGTTAATTACTTTAATAGAAACACATTTACAATTAATTCATATGCTTATGAAGGTGAAGAGAACCCACAACATGTGTTTTTTTATCTATAATGTTGAATAATATTAATCATATTTTGGATTTTCAGGGGTGGGGGGGGCATTGCAGAAAAGCAATGTCTTAAATGAACCTGCGGCACTGCTCGACCCATGGTCTGGGGGACGCGCGCTCTAACCGCTCTGCCTCCGCGCGCCCCCTACGGGGGCCTGATTTTTGCCAGGGGCATGTAGTCCAAATCCGGGACCTTCCCCTAAAAAAAAATCTGGGACGTCTGGTTCCCTAGCCGGCCATGTCCAATGTCACTCGTTTTGATGTGCTGTTGTGGATCAATCAGTCGGTGGTAACTGTTGGAGGTTGTTTTTGTAGGTGGTGTTTTTGTTGTTGGATGGGGAACTTGGGCCAGCATTGTCTGCACAACTCGTTCAACCTCACTTGTTCACTATTTTTTGGGGATGATTTTAAATGGCACATTTCTTTTTTTCCTTAAATTTTTTGACCGCCATGAAGGTTATGTTCCCCGAGTATCGCATATGTTTTGTCATTTTATGTGATCAGAATTTACGGATAGCGTAATGAATGCACAGCACAGTGCATTCTGGGCCGGCACCATTGGTGCCCGGATTTGCGCTAACACGCCCCTTAAATAGAGCCAGAACGAAGCTTGGCAATGGCTGAGCTCGGCTATTGCCAACCTGGTTCCTGTATTCCCCAGTTCCTCCACGAGGGGGCACTCACGTTACACTGGTGTCAGAAGTGCTTGACGTGCCACACGTGGAAGGGCGGGGCCGCTTGGTCACTGGCGAGGAGCGGACTCGTGGAGTGGAGCCGGCTCTCGGGGACGAGAGCTACGCCGGTGGGGGGCAGTGTAATGAATGCACAACGCAGTGCATTCTGGGCCGGCACCGTTGGTGCCCGGAGTCAGAACGAAGCTTGGCAATGGCTGAGCTCAGCTATTGCCGACCTGGTTCCTCTATTCCCCAGCTCCTCCACGAGGAGGCACGCGCATTACAATATTTTATTTTTATTTTTTACCACGGTGCACTAATGCTGTACCTGCTTCTTCCACAACGTTGATGATGAATTTCATACAGTGTCCCTTTTTAAACCGGCAGGTTGAACAAGGTGATGGTGGTTGCGTGAGGTAGAGATTAGTGTAAATCCCAGATGTCCTGGAGATTCAGTGTCTGTAACCTGGATTGTACAAGGCAGCGGTTGAGAGCCGGTTGTAGACCGTTATGGCAGTGAATTCTTGTCATACAGGCCCCCTTGAGGAGATTTGAACTCTCTTTACGCATCTTTACGTTTTTTATTAATCTTCACTCCATTAGTTTGGCCTATTTCGTTCACTCCAATGTGACTTCATTCTGATTTTTATGTTTGTGAATTCTCAAGTAAACTTATCGAGGGAGGTGGCCACAGTGGAATTTAAAATTTTTTAAATGTATTTATACATTTTTGGGGCGCAAGCACCGTTTTCAATTATTTATTGAGATAGATCGTGGCAGGATTAAATTGAAAACTGGGATGAAGAGTCACGGGGAGACTTTGAAGAAAAGCCGGAGAGGGGATTAGAACCCGGCGCACTGCTCAGCCAATGGTCCGCGCTCTATAACCACTCTGCCACCATGTCTGCTCAAGTCACAACGCAGCGACCACAAACGTTGGACTTCATTTTTCTGTGAAGTGACCCAATTTTTTTCATCCAGGGTTTTACCTGTAGCCACTAACCACGTGCGCACACGTACACGCACACTCCCGTGCCCACACTTCTCGGCACCCGCCTCAGTGCGTCTCTTCCTCTTTGGCCGTAAATTGCTGGAATGGAGAAGTCGGCCATTGCACAACTGTCTCCGCCCACAATGAGTGTGTACAACTCTCGCTTATACTGGGGCTTGCTGCTTGTGTGTTGGCAGGTGTGTGTGTGTGTGTGGGGGGGGGGAGAGCACGCCTGTGCTGCACTACTCCACCAACGGCTGCTTGCGTCAGCAGCCTGAGAGTTCCGCTGTAGGACTGGGCTCATCCCGGCCTGCCCCCATTAGTGGCAGCAAATGTTTTGCTGCGTATTCTTGAGTTCTGCTGCCTTAGATCTTATTATTATTATTATTATTATTTTTTAAATTATTTTATTATTATTTTATTATTATTATTATTATTATTTTACTTAGATCTTCATTTCATTTAGGGCTGTTTTTTTTCTTTAATGTCTTTAATTAATCGGCCATTTTACTGATGGTTAATTGATTTAATCTCGATCAACGATTATTTACCTGAAACATTTAATGTGTTTCAAAAAATGTATTTGCTGTTTCGCCATTTCCACTTCCACATTTCCATATCCGTAACTTTATTTATTTTTCTTTTAAGTTCTTTATGGGCGCAGGCACCATTTTTAAAATTATTTTATTTAAAGAGCTAGTGACATTAAATCGGAAACTGCGATGAAGATTGTGGGGGAGGGGCATTGCAGAACAGCCGGGCAGGGGATTTGAACCTGCAGCACTGCTCGATCTATGGTCTGGGGCTCTGGGCTCTCCACCCTCTCTGCCAACGCGCACCCCCACTTTGGTTGATACAATTTTTGTATTAACTTTTCACAAAAACCTAGCTAAACAAAACAAAAAAATACAAAACACAATCACAACATACAATTATTAATCGAGAATCAATCGATCAAATATTTAATCAATTACATTTTCATACCAAACAATTAATAGAATTTGTACTAAATTTGATGCATATGTGCTGTATCAAGCAAGGAAGGAACTCTTCTTCCTGTGCATAGTTTGTAGAATAATACACCAATGCCTTCAAGAGCATTACAGAACAAAAACCCATACTGTTATTAACATTATTACCTTTTCATTTGCTACATTGTTGATGACGTATCTTGGCCTGTGTTGACTTGCATTGCACCGCACCATATTACCTCGCAGCAGCAAGAATGTCTTTAAAAAAAGTGAATAATCAAATTGTCCTATAAAATTTAATGTTTAATGACATCTAAAGGAGTTTTGCAAAGATTTGATTTGAATTATTTGTCCCCCCTGTCCCCCCCCCAAAAAGGACCTATGTCTAAAGCTCAGTATGTCACCTGAGATTCGAATATTGTAGCACCCTTTTGCTTTTTCCCTACGTTCCCTATATTTCAATATCCTATATTTCAAATCTTGGACTGAACAGAGTAGGCTGTGAAAGCAGCCTGCTCTGTAATTTTTGTAAAACCGGCGTGAATGACCTGCTTAGTCAAGTGTCGATCGCCGTTAAACGACAAGAAGAAGAAGAGAATCCTAAGCCTAGGTCATCATCATCACTCCCGTAGTCTGACTGACCGTTGGGGTGCCACTGAAGACATTCCAACAAGCTCTCTCAATCTCTCTCTGTCCTGGGCCACTCGCATGGAGTCACGCAGCCTCCAACCTGTCCATTCTTGGATGTTATCTTCCCATCGCTTTCTGTCTTCCTCTCCTACTACCTGACACTGTGCCTTGAAGGATTGTTTTTGAGAGTCCAAGCCTTCATTCCCAAGCCAAGGTGCTATGGGGGAGGGGGGGGGGAGACCCGTAAAAAGATTCTCCAGTAGCAGTGGTGAACATGAGGACTTTGTCACAAACCATGCTCATTTTCTCGAATAAATCTATTCCTCGATCAAGGTCTTTGGGAACTTCAAATTTCATGGATCTGCCCGAGCCCCCCCTATAGGAGGTATGTTGTATGTAGCTACCTCACACTCTCTTGGGTAGCACACTTGGCTCACTGACTGCAGGTCTGGGCAGGTTCACTAGCATCCTGTTTCCACATTTTGGCCCTCGGGCAGCCTCTGGTTGTAGATCTCTCACAATCACTATGCGTGTGCACCTTTTTACTGAGATAATGCCATATATGGGCAGAGTAGCCATAAAAATTACTCAAGTAAAAGTATTGTTACCTCAGCAAAATATTACTCAAGTAAACATCAAAAGTAGTCATCCAAATAGTTACTCAAGTAAAAGTAAAAAAGTACTCCTCAAGTTACTTAAGTAGTTAAGTAGTAAAGTAGTAACTTTCAGTAAAAAAAAATCTCATTTCAAAATGTAAGTGAATGCCTCGTCTTGATTTACAATCCCCGGAAATCACCCGACTTTTCATATTCTCCTGGAAGGAGAGATATTAGAGAGAGAAGAGAAACAAAGAGAGAGAGCGAGAGAGAAAGAGACGGAGAGAGAGATAGATCGAGAGATATGACGCCAACATATGTGCCGACAGTTCCCAAAGGGTGTCGCTAAAGGCCAAGTTAATGTAACGAGTAGAAAGTAACTTGTGAAAATGTACTCCAAAAGTAAAAAAAAGTACACAAAAAAATTGTAACAGAGTAAATGTAATGCGTTACTGCCCATCTCTGGATAATGCAATGTGTAAAGTCTGGTTCTAGACTCGCTTGCACCCCTTGATGGCTTGTGAGTTCACATGTACTTGCAATGTGACCTCATCAATTAGGCCAATCCATGAACGTTACAGGCTGCTAAAATCTGAATATTTGCTCGGCTTTCTGAGACCAGCGCTGTCTACCTGAGGCGAAAATCAACCAGGAAGTAGGCATGGATATCAGAACGAATGTGGTGTCCATTTGTATATACAGTGTATGACACATGCACCACTTCCTCGCAGGTATCAATAACAACTAGGACTTTGCCATCTCCAACTGATAGGGGAAATCCCCCGAAACGCGATGCTTCCCCCATCTATAGCTAGCATACGGCCACTGGCATACATTATGTATGCCATAGGCCCGCCTGCACGGCTGTACAGAACAGCCGTTTATGACATCACAATGCTTTTTGGTAAGAACAATTAAGTTAATTACATGGACACAAACTTCTTACAATTTATTGCCATATTTTGCATTTTCAGAGTGTATCAAGTGATATCAAAGTTGTGTAGATCAATAGGTGATGGTGTCAGCAAAAAAACTGACAATGATTCAATTTGATTACTGCATTAGTTGTCGTTTTAATTTGTTAAAGATTCAATACTTTGTTTTATCGGTCAAGGCTACCTCCCTCCCTAAATGCCTCATTGCAAGTACCTTGCATTTAATTAATTCTCAATGAAACTCTCGCACAAATACATTAACCCACAATTGGTTGATGTCTTGCTCTACCAAACATGCCATCGATCGCTTCTGATTAATTATCAAATGAATTTATTAGGCGATTTAATTCAATAATCAATTCTCATCCATTCATCTCATCTGTAATTAATTGGCAGATTTCCAAAATGTGTATTTGTCGGGTTCAGCGTTGTTTCCGACCCACGTGCTGGTGGGCTCAGATTTCACGTCCCCTCACTCCTTGACACTGCGTTGTTGCTGGAGGTGTCGGGGCCGATAGGACCGGCTGGGAAATGTGAAGTCTGCTTCCCTCCTCAGCCTCCCCTCCGCCCCCTGCTGCTGTGTCTAAAAATAGCCCTACAAAGAACGCAAGTGAGAGAGAAGGCAGCGGCGCTACGCTGATGCTCTATCATGGCTGCTGTATAGCTGCAGAGCCCACCCCCACAATTGTTTTTTTTTATTTTCTCTGACACTCTGTTTTTGCGTTGGTCACAAGTGAATCGTATAGGATGGGATAAATGTAGCAACCGATTAATCGATGATAATCGATTATTGAAATAATCGCCAACTAATTTGACAATTGATTAATCTGCAACGATTAATCCCATCATGGTTTGGCCTATTCTCTGCTCAAACATGTTGAATAGATGTTGTTCCCAATGCAATTTTTCCAGTGTCAAGGCCAATACAATAAAGACAACACGCAAGCTTGCGTGAAAGCCCAATATGTTATAATTTAGCCTGCAAGAGTAGGCTCTTTCATGCCATTACTATGAAATGGAGATAGCGAAACAGCAAAAAGTTTAATATTAATATTGCAATCTTTTAATAATGTTTCTCAATCATAATTAATAATAATAATCGTTACGATTTTAAAGGAAAAATGAACCGATTAATTGTCAGTAAAAATGGCTGATTAATCGATGATCGAAATAATCGTTAGTTGCATTAAATAAATGCATTCATTTGAACGGGAACGTTGAAATGAATGCATTCGAATTTTTCCATTGTTTCTGCATTTGAGAATGATCGCATCAGAGAACCCAGTGTTTATTTCAATTCATTCCGGTTCCATGGCTTTACATTTTTTGAAGTAGCCATTACCCTTAAAGATATCTAAGGGAGATATTTGAGTTTGAAGTTCACAATTCAAAATTTAATAATGTGCATGATGTATTTTACATCTTTCTATGGACAAGCTGGGCTGGTTTCATGCTGCCACATTTACGTGGTAATGCCCAATAACAATTGATCACATTACAATCCATTGTCCTAAAAGTATTTATTTTAAGTTCAAGTCAACGCCACTGCTTTTAGTTGCATTACTTGCATATTCTGGGAAAAAAATATTGAGAAAAAAGTGTTTTCGTAGCCACCCAACTAACAAGTTAATTGTTATTGTTACAGTTTTGAGTTGACACTCCCCCAGTTGGTCCACACAAATATTTTATTGAATAATTTCTGAAAAATGTCTGGATATCATTGAAAGAAAAACATGAATATGAAGAAAACCATCAAATGATTAACGGCTTGTGCTGCTTTATTATTTAATGTGAGGAGGAAACGAAAGGCCATCGGATAAAAGCTTGACCTGCTGCTACTGCTGCACGGCGCTGACCTGGGCCTATTCGGATTGTGTTCTGAAGGCCGTGTGCCAATTAAGAAGGGCCGGCGTGCGCTCATTACACACACACCATATTAGTGGGAGGGGCTTTATTTTACCAACAAGATTAGGGCGAGTGTTTAGCCTCTGCAGGCCAATCGGGGAGCGAGGAAGCCAGTGGCACGTTGGGACAGTAGAAGGGTTAGCGTCTTTCAGCGTGACGGGGTCACTTGGGATATAGCATTATCCCTCACTGGAACTAGCAGGCGGGCGCCAGTCCAGGTATGTGTGTTTGTATTGATGGTCAGTGGTTGTCGATTATTGGGATTCTGCTGCAGATGGATAGTATAAAGATTTGCAGTCATCCTGTGAGTAGTTTGTATTCCATCAGTGAAGCTAAGGGTGTTTGATGTGGTTTTTAAAATGAAACTGCTCATTCTTAATGTTAACGTGTCATATATTGGGAGTGACATGGTCGGCATTTTGTTAATTTATTCTTACCCGGTGGAAAAAAGTTACGCAATATCTACATTTTGAGTTATCTGAATCATTTTGTGGGGACAGCAAAATGTGTCCAATGTGTATTGTAGATATTGTGTTCAAATAGGAATTTAATTAATTATATAAACAAATAACTTGCTAAGACTCAAATGGCATGATTGAAACAGTTTTCCGTGACCGCTAGTATTTATATTATTATATTCCTAATTTTAGTTGGATTATCATTTATAGAACTTGTGCTTTATTACGAGTTCTATTACGACTCTGCTGGTAATGCATTTTGGGTTTATTATGAAGATATATTTGTGAAATGTCAGTTTGGCCTCTACATTTTTTCAGGGTTTTTTTGCAGATATTGCAAACAATTAGAGGGTAATGATGCATCGCATCCAGTCAAAATACTCTGCTCAATGTAAAGTGATGGTATTCCAACATCTCCTCAATAGTCTGTGGATAATTATTAACTTGAATGTTTAGATAAAACTACCAACCGATTGAATGTTTTAGCGCTAGATGAAGGAGGTTGTGTTCTACTGCAAAAAGTCGCATGGCTTCATGCATGCTTCATCAACAACCCAACTACTATTGTATTTTCTAGATATAACTTGACCGAATGTCTAACCAACGCTTGTCAGGGGCGTCTTGTGTCATTTTCAAGAATGTTCACAAGCATCTAAGATTCCGATTTCTATCCGTATTGTTTTAATAAAAGCGCCTGACGCTATGTTGTGTAAATGAATGATTTGAATGAAACTAAATAATAAAGAGTCGGTTCCAAAAAGCAGTGCAGGTGCTGGCCAGAGAGACGGCTGAACCGGAGGCCGGGGCCAAGGGTGTCCACCAGGGCTAAGGGTGTCTCGCAGCGGATTGGGGTCATGTGGATGGCCGCTGCTTTTAGGATCATCAGCAAGTTTTGTCTTAACCGGATTTGACTGGAGGCGCTGAATCAACTGTGTCCCAAGGATTACCAGGATGACATTGGAGAGAGCGAGAGTGTCGCCCAAGAGGCTCTTCCCCCAAAAGATCTGCCAGCGCCCGTCTTGCTATACACTAGTCGGGGCCATACTGTCGATGCCTGAGTAGGATACTCTAGCGGGCAACTTGACTGTGAAAGGCTAATCGGGAAGCTAGATGTCGGGAGTTTGTGAGCAGGGCTATCTTGAATTTTTGTTTTTTAATTTTTGGCATCAAATTTTTCATTTCACAAAAAAAATTTCACAAAAAAGATGGACCTCTTCTTCAAAGAAGAAGAGGTCCATCTTTAAAAAACCCCACAAACAACAGACGATACAAAACACAATCACAACGACAATGCAACAAATAGAAACCACACTAAACAACCCCCCGCCCCCCCATCCGGACATTTCAATGTAAATATTAGTACTAAAAATGTCTTTTCTGTTCCTCAGCAGATGAATATTGTTCAGATAACATAGCATCCAATGTCTTGATGTGGAGTTTGTTGGGTTGTTTCCATACTTTATAAAAGTAAGCGCTTATTCAGAATCGACTCAATAATTGTAATCAGTAACATAATCCCACTAGCTCATTTTAATACTTATGGCGGGATTACATTCCATTAGAGCCGCAACCGACGAATCGATGAATTTTTAATTATTAAATTAGATGCGATTAATTCAACAATCGATTAATCCACAGTCATGGTTTCCTCGTTTGGTCCGTTCTCCGCTCAAATGTGTTATATAGAAGTTGTTCGTTTGCACTTTGCAGTATCAGTAACGTTTCAGGTTAATAATCCTTCCGGCTTTGCACGCCACAGTAGCTCAGTCCATTCAAGAGTGCATGCACTTTTTGCCATGATGTTGCGGTGAATCATGTTGCAGAGATTTTCTGCATGTCTCCTTCCCCTTCTTCACCCCATTTCCAGCTAATTCTGGATAAAGCGAGGAAAAGATCCGAATGGGCCGCAAAAATACATGAAGAAACAACTATTTAAAAGAATAAATGAACAGATTAATTGATTAATCGCAGTAAAAGTGGCAGATTAATTGATTGTTAGTTGCAGCTCCACATTCAATTACCAATTCCGTTTAAATGCCACCCCAAAACATCGAGACAATTCCACAGATATTTAATTCAGTTTTTGTGCAAAGCCGAGCTCTTAAAATTTGAGTGCTGTGTCACATGACACGCTGCGTGGTTTCTTTATGAAAGGCAGTCTGTTTCACATTTACTAGTTACAACAATGATGTTGTAAAGTGTGTGAAAGTGGATGTAATCCTCTGTTCCAGGTCATTGTAATGGACTAAAGTAATTTTTTTATAACCTATTTAGATTGAATGCGTTACTACCCTGCACCTACCCCTGTTTCCGAGTGTGTCATCCATTGCATGTTACATTGTTTGGCCTATCATCAAAGACTGTGTTCATCTTTTGTGGTCTGGAAGCTTGCAGTGATGAGTTGTTTAGGACCAGGGATGTGAACATTTGTTCAGTTCATTTTTCAGTTATCAGCAATTGTATCTGTCAATCGTCCATTAACATAATAAGACGGGTTATAAAAAATGATTCAAACAAAGGGACACGGCTTGGAGTTTGGAAAAAACATGTTCTTGATATTCTATCCCGGGCTATTTGATTATGTCAGGAGAGTGTGTACAATCAAGGCACATATCCTATATTAATATCTAGATTATGGACAATAAAGTTGAGTAATAAGTCATTTAAATTCACCAGAGTATTCAATAAAGTTCTTTTCATGTTTATCACCTACCTAATGCTGATGATCGAACCTAAGAAATGCAGCTCTACAAGTAATTAATGTTTGGCTTTCTCAAATGTAACCTAAGGAAAGAAAAAATTGCCATGACTGTTTTCAGTTACAGTTGTCCACCATGAAGTTATTAAGGTATTCTCTAGACCACAAGAGATTATTTTGTTAGTGTAAGCACATACACCCATACTTTTTAATGTTTCATAATCATAAAATGTTAATTCAAAAATGAACTTACTAATCAATTGATCATCAGTAAATTGATGATTAAATATTATGTTTGCAATATTGATATTGCAAACTTAATCTAGTGTTGGCATGGAAGAGCCTACTCTTCTGTGCTAACTTCTAACATTGGGTTTTCACACAAGCTCACTGGTTCTTTATTGCATTATGTTTTGCTGTGGGACTTAACAGTGTTCAGTCTCCAAGTGAATGGGCAGGGTTGTGACACTAGGACTGCCATGGGGAACAATATATTTGTCAATGTTTGAGCGGAGGATGAGCCATACAAGGAAATTATTTAATCGGTGCCAATTAATCGATTGTCAAATTTGTTAGTGATAGGGCTGCAGCAAACGATTATTTTAATAGTCGATTAGTTGCTGATTATTAACGTGGTGTTTTTTTTCTTCAGAAATATTCACAGCAAGCAACAATTACAAGACATCCATCGTGCCGACTTGGAAAAGAGCTCAAATTAGGTCCTTTTGTAAGCAGCAAATGTACCACATATTATTTTTTTAACTATTATATCCATTTAATATTTCCATATTTTCAGAAACAATCAATATCTTATTTGCGTGGACCAATAGAGTGTAGTTTCAACACAACAGTGCTGACGATAACAATGATTCAAGTGCTTGGCGATTATCGATTTATTAAATTAGTTGCAGATTAATTTCGTAATCAATTAGGCAACGATTGGTTGATTAATCGTTGCAGCCCTAGTTAGTGATAGTGATTTATAGTAATCGGAATTGTCACTAATTTTAATGGTTGCAGCTACAATGCATACTTATCTACTTATTGGTTGCGGAACGTGGCGGTTGCAGAATTGTGATTGTTCATCGTCCCGGGTGTTTGTGTGTTTAGTAACACGTGCGTGCCATTCCAGTCCGTCTTTCGTGGGTGGTTGCCTACATGCTGCATGTGGCTTAGTGGTCTAAGTCTTGTCTAAATAGAGCAGCATATAATCATTTGTGGTTATTGGTCAAACAAAATTGTGTCATTATTGAAGGGCCCGAACTGATGAGTAATGTGTTGAAATTTCCTTTATTAATTGGAATGATTATTAAACAGCATAATTACCATATTGCATATTTCTTGTTTTGCTACCATTTTGTTAGGTTTGACTTAAAAGAGCCTAATTTTGTGCTAGCTTTTAACATATTTGAATGTCCGAAATCGTTCCCTATCCTCTACGCCCATATATAGTGCACACACTTTAGTGCACTGAACAGCAACGGCTGAGATTTTAGACACTGAGTCGGCACTGTCAAAATTATGATAACATTATAAAATTAAATTCAATCGCTATTGACTCCCACAGCGGCATGTACATCGAAGCTCACTGCTTTTTGCCGTCCATTGTGGGATACTTGGAGTGCACTATATAGGGTACGGACACCTCTACAAAATGGTGTGCGCCCCATATAGTGCACTATATAGGGAGCGATTTCAGACACTGCCACTGTGTTGCATTGAGTCTTGGCAATGAGTATGATACCTTAGATGTGTTTCAGTGGAGATTAAACATTGATCATAATTGTTGGCAACTAATTCAGTCATTGATTGCCTGGTTGCAGCTCTGCAATATACTATAATAACCTCAACATTATTGTTAACCTGCTCCGGTCAGTGCCCCTGGCCAAGGTACTGGCTCAGAATCTGGAGTTGGCCCCCGGGCGCTGCATCGCGGCTGCCCACCGCTCCTCAGGGATGGGTGAAATGCGGAAGAAGAATTTCACTGTACTTGTATGTATGTGTGACCAAATAAAGTATCTTATCTTGTTCTGCTTTTCTTTTTTGTGTTGACCTTGTTCATTACCTGTTGGTCTTGAGAGAGTTGTCTCATGCCGAACTAAAATCCCATGCGTGTGCAGCTGTCATGTATATGCAATATGGCGAATTGAAATGAATCTCGAAGGCTACAGCTTCTAAACCATGCTCGTTCCTGTCCTGCAGGTAATTCAAGTGACCACCAGGAGGCGGAGTGAGGCACAATCTTAGCAGAGGAGAATGAGCGAACTGGACCAGCTGCGCCAAGAGGCCGAGCAACTCAAGAACCAGATCAGAGTAAGTTTTAATTGATGCTCCTGACTAACTCTGTTGAATGTGTGTGTTGGGTCGTTTTACTTATCCTTATCCAAATCCGAGAGTTTGGCTCCGGTCTCGGGCATCAGGAAAGCAGGCAGAAATTGAATTGCATTTATTAAACAATAATACAATTAAAATCACCCTAATGGTGGCTTTTCCAAAAATCGGTATATATTGGCTGCAGTGCTGATATATTCTGTGTAGATTCCCGCAATCAGTAGTTGGCATTTCTTAGATCCCAGGCCCACCTGTACCTGCGCCATATCGTCCAGCCGTAGGTGGGAATGAGATAGGGGAGGGA
>OMKY01251514.1:1461-20502 GCA_900302395.1 Bregmaceros cantori | reverse complement strand
GGGGGCGTTGTAAGATGAGATATTGTCAGTAGCGTATTATTTTACTTCAATTTTAGTGCCCTTTCAAGTAACAAGCAATCAAACGCATTTATTAAACAATAATACAATTAAAATTACTTACCCTAATGGTGGCTTTTCCAAAAACCGGTATATATTGGCTGCAGTGCTGATATATTCTGTGTAGATTCCCGCAATCAGTAGTTGGCATTTCTTAGATCCCAGGCCCACCTGTACCTGCGCCATATCGTCCAGCCGTAGGTGGGAATGAGATAGGGGAGGGAAGTATGCATAACTTGTCTTCCATTGTTCTATATTTTCAGTGGATGCTTCTTGTGTGTAAACATTCAACGTTTGAATGACAAGTCGAAAGCCGCACCCACAAAGAACACTGAAAGTCAAATAGACCGGTGAACCTTTTATGATAAATGATTTGGGTCAGTAGGAGGGCGAAACCTCCACCACTGCCGTACGGTCAATTAATGTATGAAGATCCGGATTGTCTCTAAATTCTTGGTTATTTTTTGGCCGCAAGCGCAGTTTTTCATTCTTTATTGAGAGAGATAGTGACAGGATTAAATCTGGAACTGGGATGAAGAGTCGGGGTGGGAGACATTGCCGAAAAGCCGGACAGGGGATTTGAAGCTGCGGCACTGCTCGACCTATGGTCTGTGGTACGCGCTCTATACCCGCTCGGCCACCGCACGCCCCCGATCATCTCTGAATTCTAATGTCCCTTGGACCAACACCAACATACACCTCTACTCAAAATAATTTACTCAAAATAATTAACTCAACATCCCTCAACTCCCTCAATAATTGCAGTTTCAACCTAATACTTTTTATTTTATTTTATTTTTTTAGGGGGGCTTAAATGTGGCTTACAAATTGGAAGATTTTCTATCCTTCTATCCTTTATTTCTATGCAAAAAATACAATACAATTTCGTACACAATGAGGTCACCTCTACTTTAAGGACAAAAATCAGGATGTTATTTTCACCTACACTCAAACGTACAGTAACTCGTGTTGCCCAGTAGCTCAGTCGGTTAGGCACTGCACTGGAAAGCACGCATATGCCTTAATGGTGCGGGTCGGTGGCTCGAATCCCACCACCGACGTAAGCTTGAAAAAAAAAATTGCCATATTTTAAAAATTACAATAACTGAAAGATATCGAAGTAGGACAGGGTATGAGGCAGTCCCCACCCCCCTTAATTTAATGACTGGGGAAAGCCCCTCCTCCCCAGCAGTGTAATAAGAAGATTTAGCCTGGCAAGCCAGAACCAAGAAATCGTTCACACATCGCACGGGACTAGAGGGTCCGCTGGGTCTGGACCAACCAAGCCGAGAAATTAGATAATCGTCAAAATTTAGGCAGGCCAACCAGCCCCTCTTTAAGGCTAGCCTTGTGGGGCTCTGTGCCACTTATCATGCCTGTGATTTTATCACTTCATTTGATAGACACTTTTTTTTTGTTTTTGGGCTTTTTTTTTCCGAGCCTGCTTAATCCAGACCAAATTACCAAATACACTCTAGTTCTGTGCAATGTGTGGACAATTAATTTCTTCAGATTTCAGTTCCGTTTTTTTTTTTTCTTTTTTCAAGCGGAAAAAAGTTCAAATCACAATTTCATTATTATTTTTAAAATTCTTGCAAAAATGATTTCTATTTGGTTCAACAGCTTCCATTTCTATGATGTAAAACCTTTTCACTTAAGTATTCCTAACCCTTGGCCTAATCTAAATTTAATTTTGTTAAATTAAATCAACATGAGTCATAGGTTTTGCCGTTTTTAAACTGCTAACTGCACTCGTTAACTGAAAATCTTTTTTCCTTTTTCTTTGTTTTCTTTTCTCTTAACATCTTCTGAATGATTAAGCATGCAGTAGTGAAGACTAAACCGGCACTCCGCTGTTAACTAAAATCATATTTATGTGAAACGTTTTGACAGGTAACACGTCTGGCAGATTGTAGGCTGAGCTGCATATCCACTCCGTGTGATGCTGCAGAGATGTTAGTGATTGCTTAAAGAGGTTTTTGCAACTTACTGATGGCACAGGGTGGGTAATGGCTGCTGTCCAAGATGACTTACCACTGACATCAGCAACATAATTTAGCATCTAATGAGGGAGGCCAAGCGTGTTTTAAAACCACTTTAATACCAATTCATACTGGAATGAATGCACCGTTTGTGCCCGGAGTTGGCCAACACGCCCCTACCAACACGAAGCTTGGTAATTGCTGAGCTCAGCTATTGCCGATCTAAGTTCCTTTATTCCCCAGCTCCTCCACGAGGGGGCACTTGCGTTAAAATACAGTAGCATAAAGCCACCTCAAAATAGTGCAATGCAAATCAGTGGCAAAACATTGCTTCTATATGCACTACCATGATGTGTTTAGTTATTTTTTTGTCTGCAACCGCCATTTCCCCCTTTTTACTGACAGGGTTAGTGTGACGAGGGAAGAGAGAGTGAGGAAGCAGACCTAGAGCGTTCTTATAGCGGCGAGGGGAAGCAGTCTCACGACCGCTGCGGGATCTGTTAACTCGATGCTGCGTTCTAACAGACTGCGCAACACAGCCAGTAGTATTAGTCAAGAGTCAAATAAAACAAATGTCTTGCCCCTCATCTATCCTGGTGTGCCAAAAACCGATGCATGGCAGTTCACTGTTAACACCATCTAAAATCGATGCCTTCTAAGTTGAATTTTTTTTCATTAATCTCCCCCCTTCAGTTAAAGTGGTCCGGCTCGTGCTGTCCAGTAGCTCAGTCGGTTAGGCAGTGCACTGGAAAGCACGCATATGCCTTAATGGCGCGGTGAGTCGGTGGTTCGAATCCCATCACCGATGTATTTCCCGCATGTCTACCCCCCATCTTCACCTGTTTCCACTAACCCTAATAAATAAAGCTTGAAAAAAACAGGCTGAATGGGCTGGAAAAAACATTAAAAAAAAAAAAAGTGGTCCGGCTCAGTGCGCAGTGACGTCCTCGCGACGTCGGTAAATTTGGTTGGCCAAATATTTGCCAACCAAATGACAGCGAAATACCGGGCGCTGGAATGGTTAAATACCGAAAGACGAGAGGAAGACAATTCTCAGCCAGATATATTCTATTGTCGGTGGGCGCACGGTGGCCGAGCAGGTAGAGAGCGTGTCCCCCAGACCACAGGCTGAGCAGTGCCGCAGCCCCTGTCCGGCTTTTCTGCAATGTCTGCCCCCCGACTCTCCATCCCAGTTTCCGATTGAATCCCGTCACTATCTAATAATTGATTATTGAAATAATCGTCAATTAAATTTGCAGCTCTAACTAACTTTGCAGCTCTAATTCCATGTCATGCCCAAATGATCTGAAATTGCTGTAATAGAGCAGGGGAGGGGGTCCTCAGATTAGTTGAAAAAAAATCAAGATTTATTGATTAGTAAAATAATTATTTCTTCATTGAAGTCTCAAAATACATAATTTTCCCTTAAAATATACCACAGATTCTCACAGCAAATTTGTCTCTTATTTAATGTACAAAGATTAAGTTACTTCCTCTGGGCACCATCTAAAATAAATCGATTGAGAACTGCCTTCTAAGTTTTTATTGTGAGACGTGGCATGTGTCGTGATGTAAAATGTTCATATCGTGAACTCTAGTTGTATTTATACCGAGGAATGCACAATACAATTCAAAACCACAATGTTTCCAGCACTCGTGTACTTGTTCTGTCAAGTTTGCTGCTTACTAAGTTTGCTGCTTACAAAAAATGAAACGATGTGTACGAGAAGCCTTGTTATTCTCAGTGAATTGAAACAATTATTCTCATGAGTTTGTTTTTTTACACTTCCCCGCATTTGGAAAAAAAATCCCGCATTTTCACTGCAAAAACGCTGCAGAATTCACTGAACAATCAAGGATTTTGGCCCGCGGAATCAACGATTTTTGCCCACGTTTTTCTGGGGGGACTGACCTATGGTTCGGGGGGTGTTTTCTTTAACCATTCTGCCACCGCACCCCCATTACGGGATGGCTTTTGAATGGATTCATTTGTCCCAGATCCGGTGTGTTGATCGTGTAGGTTGATGAACTGATAAGATTTGGGAGGCCTAAACTTCCAAAATGGCTGAATTCAAGATGGCCAAATTCTCGTTTCGTGTACACTGGACTGTACTGTTTGTCATGGAGCTGCACAGGGAAGCTTATTTGCATCCAATGTGAGAATCGGAATCAATTTATTGCCATCGTCAATGATACAAGTTGACAGACTAGGAATTTGTATGATGCTATGCTCTAGTATGATGCTAGAGGATGGAGGGTGCTGTACAACAAGGACACATGCTACAAGTCTAATGCAGTCAGCCAGTATTTATCGACTCGTCCAACTGGAAATAAAACCAGCCAAAAAGGTCTGACACAATTGGGTAATCAAAGTTGAAAGGTAGCTGGGGAAATAGCTGCTGTATTTCATAAACTAAACTAAAAAGTTTGTGAAGCGTTTTGAGGGCACTTTCGGCTGCGATTTTGGCACTATATTAAAAATCTGTTCAGTTGCATCTAAACCAAATGACTTGGGTGCCTGATATACAGGGGTGGTCTGTGTACATCCTAAAGGATTTACCAATTTTTCTTATCAATATCATCATTAAAATGAAAAGGCTAGAATGTCTATTTCCCTGCACTGACCGACTCTCCATTTCTCCAGGATGCCAGAAAAGCATGTGCGGACGCCACACTCTCCCAGGTGAGTGCTTTTGCCCGCTACTGATCTCATGTACGGATACACTGAATTTAAAAACCAACATGTGGGGAAATGTAGTCATTGGTCCATATTCAGCTATACAAATAAAACAAGCATGCGCAGATCACTTATGTCATCAATGATCTTTCTTGCAGTGATCTTCTATTCTGGCCGTTGTCCCTGCACATTAGAGCTGTGCAAAAAATCGATTTGAAATCGAAATTTAATTCTTTTGTTCAGAGGATTTTGGAAAAAGTGAAATCGTCAAATCGTATTTCCTTTTTAACATTGATAATAATGATTTTACTGGTCTGCTTTCAAGTTATATGCGTGAATAAAATGTATACAACTTGATAATTGTATTAATCGTAACACAAAGGGTGAGGTGTCTCTGCTTAATTCCAAAAATGGGACCATTTGCAAAGTTTGAAAATTCTTGTTTTGATATATTTTGTCCTTTTTCTTCAAGAAATCGGAAGCAAATCGAAAATTGAGATTTCAAAGACACAAATCTGGATTTTATTTGTTGGCTAAAATCGTACAGCCCTACTACACATGTATAAGTTCAACCTGCTTTCCCTTTGGTGCTATTCACCTCACCCATTCAGAAGAGTGAAAATAAACCTCTTTGGTGTTGATGCGGCTGTGTAGATGCATCTCGTTTAACGCCAGGATCAGAATCTGCCGTTGTCAATGACACAAATTCACAGATTAGGATTTCTTCTTGGTAACTTATGCAAAGCAGGGCGTTGAACCGGTTCAAGGAACAAAAACCGCGAACTTTTTGTATTTTCCAGGGAACGGAAAATATTAAACTATTTTTTTCATGTTCTGGAGCAGGAACACTTATTTAAAAATAATGGTAACCGGTTAATATCGGTTTTATTTTGTTCCCCAAACGAGTGCACTTTGGGATAACTTCTAAACTAAAATCTTCAATACAGTGAAGAATCATCGCGGGACTCTCTGCAGCGTGTTGTTGTAGGTTAGCCCCGACACGCAATGAGACCGAGCAATATAACCCATAATGCATTGTTAGATATATTTAAGATGACCTAAACACCAAGAAAATGGTGCGGCGGGAGTAAATAGCCACTGACTCAGCTTATAAATGTAACTACTTATGACTTTTTGTGATGATTGTTACATTTTATAATTATATATTGTATAATTATATTTTATAATTTTGATGGCGCCGACTCTAGTGTCGGTTGCTGTTGAGTGCACTATAAGTGAGTGCACTATATGAGGAGTAGGGTATAGGGAACGTTTTTGGACACAGCGACTGTCTGACATCTGTAATGGGGGCGAGTAAAATGGAAGGTCCTGGTCCTTTCTAGCAACATACCTGTAGCTTATCCCTAGCAGGTTATTGCCATCTGCTGATGAATGATAACATATTACCATGAATAAATCAATAATTGAAGACTTTTTAAACAATGTTATGCAAATATCGCTCTCTGCCTGTTCCAGGCAGAGAGCCGCTCGAATCCACTGGGTCCAACTCGCCAAATTTACAAGCTAAGCTATGTATAGATAGGACATTACGATGAAGCGTCTGGCTCTGGCCAGCTGAGTGAAAGTGAATGGAAAAGATTGTGTCAGTGACTATATCGTATTTAATTGTGTGCAGCAACACGGGTCATCTTTCTCCTGGGCCAGCGATCCAGTATTGTTCTGTACCGAGTCCCGCCCCTTTGATGATCTTATGACCACCTCGACCGCGGGAAAACGACGATGGTGTTATCGCACCATCATTCGGGTTGTCTGTCTCTGCTTCTTTAACGTTCCACCAATGCAACTACTGCAACTACTCGATCATTCGATCATAAGATGTTTCGATTCGAATAGATTATTCAGGGGGAAAAAACACTTTTTACTGAATAATGAATGACCAAGTAATTTACTTTTTCATTAACAACCATTTTTATTTCACCTAAGAGCTGTGACTAGCTTACAAAAAAAGCTAAATGAAAAACAGGCAGACCCCTTGACTTCAGTTGGAGCTGCCAAAATAAAATGGCAAAATAATAACTTGAAATACCAAATACATTTCATATATGGAGAGGCAGGGTTGAATATGTGAGGAGATGATGGTGATGAGGATGATGGCCGCACATTTAAAATTGTCCATGTAACTTCAAAGAAGACGATTTTTCGATTCGATATTCGATTTGACTCGATTACTCGAGTACCTCAAATAATCGTTTCAACCCTAGTGTGAACGGAGAATAAGGCTAATTAAATGAATCTTTTGATTAATTAAAAGATGCACAATACACACAGGTTTCCATTACGCCGGCTGTACGTACGTGTTCAAAATTACATCACAATGCAAGTGTCAACACAATATGCATACATGTTTTGTGTTGGTGAGCAAGTACATTTTTAACTTTTCAGTGACCGAGACAGACTACTGCAATCAAGGTTGCCAATTGCAACTTTGCTGGAGTTGAATATTTCATAAATGAGTAACATTTGTGTTCCTCCTCTGCACAGATCACAGCCAACATCGAGCCTGTCGGCCGGATTCAGATGCGCACCCGGCGGACACTGCGGGGACATCTGGCAAAGATCTACGCCATGCACTGGGGCACTGACTCCAGGTACTCCTTTTCTCCCGTTTGTATAATACCTCCATGAGCTTCCTTTTAAAACGCATACACATAGCTCTGGGCGATATCCACGTTTTCAAATCACAATATTGTGAATTAAAAATGTCACAATATTATCAAATAACATTGGGAGAACATTTTAATAGCGATCACTAGCCAATCATTCTTCAGATCCCGTGTCCAGAGTTGCGCGTCATTACTTTCAACTAGGGCTGCAACTAACTATTATTTCAATAGTTGCTGATCATTTAAATTAGTCAATGAAATCCCCCAAATATTCAGTGACACAGAAATGAGTCTTGAGTGAAATTGAGTCACGTTAACAAATATACTACAACCAAGTAATTACTTGGACACAAACTCAATGTTTCTTCATTAATTATATATCAAGTGTATGATCTCCCTTAAGTATGGGTTAGAACAATTTTTCAATCAATTAATACAGAAATAAAGTGTGATGGTGCTTTTAAAACAACAAATATTTCAACATTTGTAACATTTTAAACACCCACTCTAACAATCAAGTAATCCAAGACTATCAAGTAATACAAACATTAGGTGTCTTGGACTGGTGCTTTTCAAACACCAGAATAACATAAAATAATGAATATTTAAACGACTGCAGTTGAGAACAAGTAGCAAAGTAGTAACACACACAAAAAAAACAAACGGCCAAACCACACGTGAATCTGCCGATACAATACTTTTTTTTAAAAAACATTTGCAACATTAAAAAAAACATTTTGTATGATGTCATTCTTGGTTTCTTCAGGAAACCAAAATCTAATTAAAAATTGAGATTTCAAAGATTTGTTTGTTGTTGTTGTTGCCAAACTCACACAGCCATAATGTGCACCTGTCTGCCTGTCCGGTGACCACTCGGTAACTGCGTCCTGAGAATGTTTATGTGTACTGCTCCATGTTTGTGTGCACAAGGTGTGTTGAATAAGGGCAGCAAAAATATTAAAAATGGAGGGTGTGTGTGTGTGTATGTGTGTGCGTGGGTATACATCTTTGCGCATGTGTCGCACTCCACCCTTATGTCTCCATGCATCCGTGGGCTCGGCTCACCGTCCCAGGAGTGTCTCAAACACACGCCACAGCAACAGACCAATTACCCCAGCGCAGGTGTGTACTCGTCGCATACACACGTGGGTATGAATTCGTGAAAGCAGTTTTGAAAGAAATGTGAAGTACAAACGTTAAATATGGATCAAAAAGAATAATATAAATTAATAATAATAATTCAACACAAAATGTCAAAAGTCAAAGTAAAATGTGGTCTCGGCATGTGATCTTTTCAATTAAAATGATTATATGAATTTGTGGAAGCAGTTTTAAAAGATGTAAAAGTACTCGGGAGTTCAGGCAATGAAATATGTCCCAAGTTCTCGTATTTCCATGCATAGACAGACAAACCAACACAAAAGTTGGACATTTTTTTTTTCGAGCCTGCTTAATCCAAACCAAACTAGAAGCACTCATAGGTACAAAAACATAGTACTGTTAGTGCTAGCAGTATGTGTGGCAACCCATTATCAATGCAAGTGTTCGTAGAGTAGCGCGATTGCGTTGATGCCACCAGCGAACATGCCAACTAGATTTCCCAGCGGCCCGTGCACCCGGAAGTCTAGTCACGTGACCGCCGCAAGTGCACAGCGATTATGTTACTTATAGGCTACAGAAATGCACCAAAATGTAATCACTACTTTCTTTTGTCATTTCCCACAACTCACAAATGCCAAATGTCATCCAGATCCGTGCACAACTTTTTCAGTTATCGAAAGGACAAACCAACGCGGCTAAAAACATAACCTGCTACCGACGCAGGTTGTCCTAGTCCCGTGCGATGTTTATAGATGTCCTTGGCGTCGCTAGACTTTTTACTAGACCCTAACATTTACATTCTTGGCCCTTCTCGCCAAATTATTTGTGCGAAGATCATTTGCCTCCATTAAGCCACCTGGCATAGTAATACTGATATTATTGTAGGAGGCATAGTGATATAACTGGTCCAGTAATTGGCTCTTTTCCACTTGACGTAAATGTAACTAACACCAAGCCTAATAGCGGCGGCTCCAGTGAGCGTTCCCTCTAGACCTCGCCTACTTCTTAGGTCTTTCAGGTAGTCAAGACTGTAGATCCCCAGCTGTCCTTTTTGGTGCTCAAGTCTGCGGAGTCCCGGTGGATCGGAAAGAAAATATGCCGTCTTTTCCTATAGACCAGACTTGGGCAAACTATGGGCCGCGGACGGCTAGGCTTCTCAATCTGGCATTCTGAAGCTGTCGACGTCGGAAATGGAAAAATCTAAAAATCTAGATATTGCGCCCAATGTCGGTGTCCAGTCCCAGTGTCATGGACCCACCCATTGGCTGTGTCTGACCACGGTGATGACACCAAAATGAATGAATGAATGAATGAATTTTATTTTAGGACAGACAGCACGGAGCCTTTAAACATTTCAGCATGAGACATACATACGTAGAGATGCTTGTACAAGACGGGCTCAGCAGAGTTTCTATATTTCACCCGGCTGTCCATGAATGGAGTACATACTCCAGTGGAGAAATTAAAACACAAGTTGAAACTGGTTAAAAGGGTTGAAACCATTAAAACTGGTCAAAAGGATTAAAACCATTAATACAAGTTAAAACTGGATGGTGGAGTTTAGGGCCAAGATAGTGGGTTCATATCATTCGATTTTTATTTTTTATTTTTTTGCATAGCAGTCGCAGGGGGTGGGGGGGTGGCTGGGGGTGTTTCGGCCTAGTGTTGGGAAGATGGCTTACTTAGTAGGAGCTGCTTGATGGCTTCAGTGAAGCTCTGAGGGTTCAGGACTTTGAGCTCCGGCGGCAGATTGTTCCAAAGTTTCGGGCCGACGGAGAGCGAGTTCTGTCCAGAGGATGTTTTTCTATTTGGCAGATAACAATTTATGTTAACAATGTCCACCACCAAGCTGTGACGTCAACAGCCGGATTGATTAAGTCAGTAGAGTGGCTGATTAACCTAAATTAAATGACCAAATTAATTTTGTTGCCGTCCTCTCTAGTACCTGTGTAAACGTTACCTAACTAACACAAGCTTATGCTAGCACTCGGGCTAGCCTTCATACTAACGCACAACCCTCCCCCCGCGCGCGCACACACACACACATACACACTCACGCCAATGCTCTGGAGTCCGTCACCGTGGTTACGCTCCAAGGCCCTAATGGCACGGCGGCCCCCACGGGTTGCTGCGCCCTCCTCCTTGACTCGGAAACAAGTGCGCGGCCATCTCTCTCTCCCTCCCAGCAGCGTCTGTTAGCCAACCACTCCTAACACAACCAGTGCTTAAACCTTTTTTCCATTTCATTTTTTTTTTTTTTGTGGCGTGGTTTAGCGGCACATCAGCAAGTGCTGGCCGTGCAATGCCGCACACCGGAAGTGGACCGACGACCTTGACTCGCATCCATCAACAAATCTGTACAAATCAAATCATAATGAACCTAATGAGTTGTGTCTCATTAAACTGTTCTCGAAATGGTTTTCAACCAATATTAAATGTTTCATCCGAATGAATGAATAAATATTGCCCTATTGTGAAATGTTGAAGGTATTTTATTCCTGACTCTAGGACTGCAGCGATTGATCGATTAATCATCGACTAATTGATTATAAAATTAATCGGCAACTAATTTACTAATCGATAATCACCAAGGACTTGAATCATTATTTCTGTCAGTGGTTTTGTGTTGAAACTGCCCTCTATTGGTCCATGCATAGATCATGAAAACCATTAAAGTGTCAGAGAAAGTAAATTATTTGTTGGTACATTTGCTGCTTAACAAGGATCTTAATTTGACAATATTTCAAGTCGACAAGATGGATTTCTTGTAATTGTTGCTTGCGATTTTTTTTTGATTTTTTTTCCTGAGGAAAAACGTACCTAACCGATTAATCGACTAATCGTTTTAATAATCGCCAACTAATCGACTATTAAAAATCGTTTGTTGCAGCCCTACCTGACTCTGCAGAAGGCAGATAAACATTATAATAGAGACACGCCCCACACACATATTGGGTTTTTATTTTTGGGCATATTTTTGGCCCCTACCCTGCGGTATCGGGTTTTCAAAGATATGCTTCAGGAAATGCTTAAGCAACCATGTGACTGCTTCAACTGATGTGTCAAGTATGGTGTGTCAGGACGTCCTAGATGTAGAAATCTAGTTATCTCAATGGAACCACTCCTGAATACATGAAGGATGAAAAAATATATATTTTTTTCTTTTTATTGAGGGATAGCGACCCTATGAAACTGCTTGGCTCGTGGCCTGGGGGACATGCTATCTGACCCCTTAGGTGGACCTGTTGGGAAGGGTGACTGACTGTAATGCACAGCCATGATTGACTGGCCATTGACGAGGTCAGTCCGCGTCTGTTGACTGACTCTTTCTCTTTCTCTCCGCCAGGCTTTTAGTCAGTGCCTCACAGGACGGAAAGCTCATCATCTGGGACAGCTACACCACGAACAAGGTAGGGCGCGCCATCCTCTGAGGAGCCACTTAGCACCACAGAATCAAAATCATTTCCTGCTGTTCCTATGGCCACAAAGTGCGGCATGAGGATTTACCTCTGGGCAAGTGCTGGCCATCCTCGTGAATAGGGCTGGGCTAAAAAAATAAAATACGCTCAAAATAATTGATTAAAAAAGAATGGGAATCAATGTATTTACTTTTTTCAGAAACCCTTCCATGGGTATACCATATGCAAGTAAGTAAATGCAGTGGTGTTAACTTATTTTTTTTTTAACACTTTAGGATTGAAAGAAAGATTTCCATTTAGCGCTTTTCCACCACATAGTGGCACTCAAAGCACTTTACAGTGACATCTCAATCGCACATTCACCCGCCAATGGCGGCTGCTGCCATACAAGGCGCTCTACACGACCCATTGGGAGCAATTTGGGGTTCATTTTCTTGCCCAAGGACACTTTGGCACGCAGACTGTCGGAGGCGGGATTCAAACCACCAACCTTTTGGTTTTCAACCCTCCAGTCATTGGAATGACCGCTCTACCAACCGAGCTACAGCCACCCCAATTTGTTGACTCTTCTCTCTGTGTGGCCCTCTTAGACACACATACAATTACAAATACACATGGGTGCCGTTTTGTCTATCTAGATTCCTCAGTGCCGGGGTGGTAGGTTCTTGCAAAAGTTGTACAATTCTGAAGCTTCATTGCATCGTCTCCAAATGTCCATCGTGCCGCCTTCGTGGCCTCATCGGAAATTGAAGAAGAGCTGGAATCAATTGATGGATTATTGAATCAACCACCAACAAATTTTACAATCGATTTTTAATCTGCAGCGATTTATCTTTTTGTTTGGTACATGCTTCACCCTAAGATATCTGTTGCCCCCAGTGCCGGTCTCCATTCCCAGTGTCATGGCCCCGCCCATTCTCTTGGACGCTGAACACTGTTAAGCCTACAGCAACACAATACAATGAAAACGATAAGCTTGGGTGAAAAAAAAAAACAATCTTATGAGCACGGAAAGACTAGGTAGGCTCGTCCATGGTAAGACTAAAACGGACATTTGTAATAACGGTTCAGGTTAATGATTGTTACTCTTTTTAAAGGAAACTGATTAGTTGCCTAATCATTAGTAAAAATGGCAGTCCTAGATCAAAGATCTGCAAGTTGGTGGAATGTTATTAGAACTAGTGGGAATAAGAGACTCTGAAGTAGGGCTGCAGCGATTTAGTTGATTAAGATTCATTTCTGCGTCGGTGTGAATATTTTGGTGGATTTTGTAAAGGAAAAACATCCAACCGATTAATTGCTTGAGTGATCGGCAACTAATCGACTATTGAAATAATCTTTAGTTGCAGCCCTACTTGGAAGGCGCCGCACACCTTAAACCTCCAAGGATCGTGCCTGGAAAGATTTATGCAATGTGCTCCTCAATCACGAGTTTAGACTTCGTTGCTAATGCGCATAGTACAATTACGCGGCAATTCCGGAGCCAAGTATTTCCATTGGCATCTCCCTCCACACCGCCCTTATGCGTGCATGAACACGCCAGGCTACACCACGGAGCATGCCGTCTTGTCTGTTCAACCGCTGCACCCCATCTTTTAGAAATGTGGTCATTGTAACTGACCATTTGAAGGGATGGGATTTCAACCATTCCTATTCTTAACCGACTGGAAAAAATGAGAATCAACATGATGCAAATAAGACTGGTAAATAAAATTGGCAGAGATCACAATTAGTGACCGCACTCACAACTACTCAGTCCCCGCTGTAGCGGCGTCTCTTAATAGAGATGACAAAAGTACTTGAGTAAGAGTAAAATACATTTGTGAAACGACTCGAGCACGACTACAAAGTACTAATCCAAATATCTAAAAGTACAGGCTCAGAAACATACTCAAAAAGTATTTTTAAAGTAAAAAATAATTTGTATATAAAATGCACCTTTTCTATGCTAGTTTTACAATGTTTGAATGTTTGAATAAATTGCTGAAAACCTAGCCTTACTCACAAACACTGGATATATGACTCAGGATGAAACGCCTGTTTTCACTTCACATGATATATGAGGTCTGCTATGAAAAATATAACCATTGTGGAAATGTGTTTACTGACTGCAAATTGTGTGAAAATGTCGTGAAATATGTGAATGGTATGGCTACAAAAGTCTGATGCTCTAATTGAGTGAAGAGTTTTTAAAATCTGTCGAATGTCTGGACACACTTGTTTGCAACTGAGTACCCTGTAGTAATCATTCAAGGAATCTGGTTGTTTTCTTTCTGATTTGTAGTCTTCACATAAACTTGTATTTGTTCTGAAGACATCGACTTTTCAAAATGCCGCTTCAGTAGAGTATATTCAGTGTGCCGTTCCAAATGGCGAGGAACATGGGAAGGAATGAATCTGATGGCGAGTCATTTTCCCCCACCGCTAACGCTCAGGTCCACGCCATCCCACTGCGCTCCTCCTGGGTGATGACATGCGCCTACGCTCCCTCTGGGAATTACGTGGCCTGCGGAGGCCTGGACAACATCTGCAGCATCTACAACCTGAAGACCCGCGAGGGCAACGTTCGTGTGAGTCGTGAACTCGCTGGACACACAGGTAAGGGCCCGCATCAGCCCGCATCAGCACACAAAGACTTGATTCCCAGGCCCCAGCTTTAGTCACTAATGGGCAGAGATGGCAAAAGTAGCCAAAATTCTTACTCGATTAAGAGTAAAATACATTAGTAAAATAACAACTTGAGTAAGACTAGTAAGTACTGATCCAAATATCTACTTGGGTAAAGTAAGACTACAGGCTGGGAAATGTACTCAAAAAGTATTTTTGAAAGTAAAAAGTACAGGCTCTAAACAATAAAACAATAAAATCGTATGAAAATTGCATTTTTTCAATGTTATCGTTTGAATAAATGACTAACAACCTAGCCTAATTTAGCTTATATCTCGGGACTAAATGAAAACCACTTATTAACTTAATAACTGGGACTGTGCTCTGTACATCAGCGCCCTCTGCTGACTAATATTATACATCTTATCCTACCCCGTCAGTGCGTAAAAAAAGAAAAAGTAACGAGCCTGTTTTGGTAAAAGTAGGGAGTAGAAGTACAGATATTTTTGTTAAAAATGTACTCAGTACAAGTAAAAAGTAATCACAGAAAAAAGTACTTCTAAAAGTACAGATACTTGAACATTTTATTTAAGTACAGTACTTAAGTATTTGTACTTTGTTAGTTGCCATCTCTGCTAATGGGTGGGTGCAACAAAAGACCAGAAGGTACAGGAAGGCACCGGAAGGCACCAGAGGGCACCACTTCCGCTGGTCCGAATGACTCCAAACTTCCAAAAATCAATAATAACTGAAACTCTACCGGAATTGGAGTACATTTTAGAGATAGTAGTTTTTTACTTTCAAAATTACTTTTTGAGTACATTTCTCAGAATAATTTCTTATACATTTCTCAAATTAATTAATAACTCGCGATTAAAAAGGCTGATTGTTCCCAAACTTGCTTGTCAGGGGGGTCTGTGTGTATATGCCTACCAAGTTAGAAGTGGTTCTGATTAGCCCTTCCGGTGCTTTCCGGTGCCTTCTGGTCTTTAGTCGCACCCCTAATAGGTTTGCGCTGATTTTCGATTTGATAGCCATTTGCAATTTTTTGCAAATACAATTTGACATTGTACGTATTTTGGAGAAATCGCGACAATGTCAAAATCTTGAAAGCAGCAAGGCTGTTAACTGTGGGCAGCGTTCTCTACTGAGCCGGGGGCGGCAGCAGCGGCGGTGATTGCGATCGAATCGTCAATTGTGATTTTTTTTTTTCACGATGGGGAATGTTCAAATTTCCGTACGCTTAGTCGATAACGCATAGGTTCGGGAGGGGCAACTTTAGAGAAATGTTTTATTTAAAAAAAGTCATTCACTGCAGGTGTTCAACTCATAATAAAGCCTGAACCCACGCTGAATCTAATGACTTAAACTTTTGTAAGTTGTGGTTTGAAGTTATTTGATTTCAAGCTTTTTTTTAAAGTAATCCAAAAGTAGGGGGGCACTAGCGGGTAGAACGCGCGTCCCCCAGACCACAGGTTGCGCAGTGCCGTGGGTTCGCACAATGCCTCCGGCTTTTCTGCAATGTCTCCCCCCCGACTCTTCTTCCCGGCTTCCGATTTAATCCTGTCACTGTCTTTCAATAAAAAGGAATGAAAAAACGGCACTTGCGCCCAAAAAATTGGATTGCTTTTTGGACTACTTAATGGTTTTTGGTTGTTCTTAATTGATTTAATTCAGGATGATTTATATTATTTATATTGAGTTGAACACCTGCAATGTATAGTAAATTATTTAGTAGAAATACAACTTTTCTCCATAACCCCTCCCAATCCTACGGGGAAGCAGACATGCAGCATGTGATCAGTGGGAGGGGGCGAACCCACAACTCCGGTGCCATTGTGGCAGATACGTGCCCTGCCTCGCCGGGGCAGCTCGAATGCATGTTTGACGGCTGTGATTTTAAAGCACTCCATTAGCAAATTTGCAGCAAACCATATTATCAAGCTCTCCGCTGTCACTGTCGGGCACAGTGTGCAAAACACTCCCATAGGGAGTGTTTTGTACACCCTGCTCCCTCCCCTGGCGGGAGCTGATCTTGGAACAACACACATCCTATTCTTCTTGGAGAGTTAATAACATCCTATTCACCTAGTCATTCTACTGTGTTAACGTGTTGTGTATTACTGTTTAAATATGATATGTGTTACTGTTTAAATGTCAGCTATTCTTCTTGGGGAGTTAATAACATCCTATTCACCTAGTCATTCTACTGTGTTAATGTGTTGTGTATTACTGTTTAAATATCATATGTGTTACTGTTTAAATGTCAGCTATTCTTCTTGGGGAGTTAATAACATCCTATTCACCTAGTCATTCTACTGTGTTAATGTGTTGTGTATTACTGTTTAAATATCATATGTGTTACTGTTTAAATGTCAGCTATTCTTCTTGGGCAGTTAATAACATCCTATTCACCTAGTCATTCTACTGTGTTAATGTGTTGTGTATTACTGTTTAAATATCATATGTGTTACTGTTTAAATGTCAGCTATTCTTCTTGGAGAGTTAATAACATCCTATTCACCTAGTCATTCTGTGTTAATGTGTTGTGTATTACTGTTTTAAATATCATATGTGTTACTGTTTAAATGTCAGCTATTCATCTTCAAATCAAACTTTATTTATATAGCACTTTTCATGCGGGGCAATTCAAGGTGCTTTACAGCAACATAACGAAGCAAAACAACGAGAATAAAAGGAAGGGAACACCTTAAGAAGATCCTTATAGTAGCTATCTTAAAAAAAATTAACTGAAGGCTGGGCGGCGTTGTTAGCGCCACTGACCCAGCTAACTGTGTGTATGCATATACACTTGAATAATATAGCTATGGGAATATCCGTTTACTGAACTATGAACTTGACTCCTGAGCTGCTGTTGTTGCTGTCATTGTATTGTGTGCTGTGCTGAATCTGATAACTTTTCAAATCCAATAAGCCTCTTAGAAAATTCACAATATATTTATCTAGAAAATTCACAATATATTTATCTAAACATTCTTAAACAGTGTTACCAATTAAATTCAACTTGTAGAGCACAGATTTTCTTAACTTGCAGAGGCAGACTAAAGTGCTGTACAATAGGGAATGAGTAGCAGGGAGGGGTCGCCTGGCGGAAAATGAAGTAAATAAAAAAAAAGTAGAAATATTATGAAGTGAAATAAAGTGTAGTAGCGCCGCAACCGATTAATTGATTATTGAAACAATCGGCAACTAATTTGATAATCGATTAATCGCTGCTGATTAATCGATTGATTGTTTTACCCATTTTCTGCTGAAACGTATTGAATATTTGTTGTTCCCATTGCCAGTCTCCATTCCCAGTGGCATGGCCTTTATACAATTAAAAATGCGTAAGCTTAGGTGAAAACCCAATAGGCTATAGTTTAGCACGGGAGGGAGTAGGCTCCTTTATGCTAATAAAAAAAAACGAGTGCATTTTAGAGGAAAATGTACGATTTAATCCATGATCAAAATAATTGATAGATGCAGCACTAAAGTGTAGAAACAAAATCACTCGCTTGATGACCATAGCCATGAAGGTTTGAAGTTATTTGATTTAAAGCTTCTTTTAAAGTAATTCAAAAGTAGGGGGGCACACGGAGGCGTGCCGTGGGTTCACACAATCCCGCCGGCTTTTCTGCAATGTCTTGTTTTTTTTTTTTGATTACTTGATGGTTCTTGGTTGTTCTTAATTTAATTCAGGATGAATTATTGATTTATATTAGGGCTGTGCAAAAAATCGATTTGAAATCGGAATCTGATTGTTTTGTTCAGAGGATTTTTTAAAAGGTGAAATCGTCAAATTGTATTTCCTTTTTAACATTGATAATAATGATTTTACTGGTCTGTTTTCATGTTATATGGGTGAATACAATGTATATAAATTGATAATTGTATTAATCCTAAGCCAAAGGTTGAAGTGTCTCTACTTATTACAAAAATGGACATAATTTGCAAAGTTTGAAATATGAAACTTCTAGTTTTTATTTAGTTTGTCCTTTTCCGCTTTTTTGAGAAATCTGAAACAAATCGAAAATCGAGATTTCAAAGACACATATCGGGATTTTATTTTTTGGCAAAATCGTACAGCCCTAATTTATATTATTTATATTGAGTTGAACACCTGCAATGTATAGTAAATTATTTAGTAGAAATAAAATGTTCTTGCAAAAGCAAGAGAGAAGTAGTACGCCTTTAGGGGGCATTTAAAAAAAAATCTACTATCTTATCAGTCTTCTAAATTTCTCCCATTATCAATTGTGACTTACATAAAGAGGCTTTTCTTGGAGCCGGCGGCACCCTGGCGGCTACACGGAAGTGGCTTGACTTGAGAAAGCTGCTGCAGCCTCCATTCATTCAGTCCCATGAGTGTACAACAAAGAGTATGTATATGACAAGAGGGGACCATCGTAGGGCGGCAAGTAACGATTATTCTAATAGTCGATTAGTTGCTGACTATCAGATATGGGCAGAGTAGCCATAAAAATTACTTAAGTAAAAGTGTTATTACCTCAGCAAAATATTACTCAAGTAATTTTTATGGCTACTCTGCCCATATCTGATAGTCAGCAACT